>JAMXBD010002131.1:0-235574 GCA_024138025.1 Combretum micranthum | reverse complement strand
AATTACAAATTTGATAGTCGTATAAAATTTTTTGGATTAGTTTGAGTTGAAATACTTATTAGAGTATTTCTTCCTTGTTAGTGATCCTGAATTCGGCGTTTCCCTACCACCAGATTACTATTACTAGAAGACCGTGATCCAATGGCGAGTGAGTTCTCGTTGTTTTGTTACCTTAATTATGCTTGTAGTTAGTTGTATTAGAATTATAGAACAAGATAAAAATCGATATGAATGGGGATGATATATGATGAGGCTATGATGTATGTATGTCAAAGATACTAAAGCATATCGAAACCACGATTGATTGGATAACTGCACTGTTCATATTATTTCTATAATGTGTATGATATTGGCTGGTCACTTTAAAGAATGTATAAATATTTTGACCTAAGAAAAAAGTAAATTGATCATGCATCGCATCAACATATTGCATTTTGTAGCGTGCCTACTCCTACGCAGGTCGATCGTATGGTCCGAGGACTCGTTTGGATATGAGACCCGGGATCAGAGCTCATTCATAGAAACTAAGGCGCATCGGGATGCATTCCATGTGTGACCTAACCTAGCGAATGCTATGAGCCGAGGGCTGGGGACTAGCACCAGTCGTGTAGACTTCAATACCATCCCTAACCCAAGATACGGAGGGCGTAAATCCGTTCTATGTGTAGGTTCCGAATACCCATACATAATTGTTTGCTCACGTGTTTGTTTAGCATATAATTGATTATTGCTTGCTTGTTCTGGTACGGAACTAAGGGAATTCTCACTAAGCTAGTGTAGCTTATACCCCAATAGCTGTTTAAATGAATAGGTTATCTCAAGAATGCAAAGTGGGGACTGAGATGGTTGAAGCCCAGAATAGCTTCGGGATTCCGGCAAGAAATGAGAATGTTGAAGTTATCAGCTAGTTTTATGATTTGTCTTATAATAGTTTATGTAGGGAAGTCTGTGGATGAATGTAATTGAAGTTGAATGATTTATATTTTGAAGTATTGTGGTTTGTATCAAAAGTATAGTGGATTCTATTTCCTTTACATTGTTCCTCAATTATATCAATATAAAATGTATCATTCCGATGTGTCTCCTTTATGTGTTAGACGCCTTGTACATAGCATGGAAGCCTTTGTGTGATCGAGGTGGTCATTCTTAGGCTTTAATATTGTGTACGGCGGACTGCCACGTTTAGGGTACCCTTCGGGGCGTGACAGCTTCGGCCATGCATGGGATGCGGCTATACAACTTTGAAGGCCAATGGATGATTGAAGAAGATGAGGACGAAGGCGTGGAGTTGGCCGCACTGGACCAAGGCGATGATGTAGATGGCGGCTTGGTGACAGGTCAGTAACAAGTTCCTTTTTAAGATAAAAGTTCTTTGTTTTCTTAGCAACTTTTAAGAAAAAGAATTAAAACTGTGAAAGAAGAAAAGCTGAAATCTGGGAACCTTGGAATAGATAGCTGTTTAGTGTTTAGGACCAAGTAGTGATAAATGTTTATGGCAACAGGACGCATAAGGGGAATAAGTGTGAAGCCTATGTGTTGTTTGACACGGGAGCAACCCACTCCTTTGTCACTACCAGCTTGGATTACCTATAGCCATGACAACCACCAGTTTAAGGATTAAGACACCCACAGGTAGTGTCGTGTCAACCCGGAAAATAATAAGGGATTGTTTGCTGGAAATCCAAGGATATATCTCAACAAGTGACTTGATAGTTTTGGAATGAGTAAGTACGAAGTCATCCTCGGAATGAATTGCTAAGTAAGGTTAAAGCCATCGTGGATTGTCAACAAAAGATGATAAGTTTTTGATGACCACAGGAAGGAGAGAGTAAACTTCCTCGAGAAACCATGGTGCGAAGAGATTTCGGGTTAAGCTCCTTTGAGCTAATGATGGAGATGAGGAAATTGTGCCAATAAAGACGCTTGGGTTAGAGAGGAGAAAGGAAAAGAAAGACATACCTGTGTAAATGAGTTTGAGATGTATTTCCCGAAGTACTACCTGGTTTACCACCAAAAAGAGAGATAGACTTTGAAATCACTCTAGCCCAAGTACAGAACCATATCGAAGGCACCATACCGGATGGCCCCGGTGAATTAAAAGGAATTGAAAACCCAATTAAGAGCTTTTGGATCAAGATTCATAAGACCAGCATGTCGCCATGGGGCGCACTGTTGTTTGTAAGAAAAAGACGGTCTATGAGGTTATGTATCGATTATCGGAATTGAATAAAGTTACAATTAAGAATCGATACCCTCTTCCAAGGATATGACCTCTTCGACCAGCTTCAAGGGGCGAGTGTGTTCTCCGCATTGATTTGCTCGGTTATCACCAGTTGAGAATAAAGCCCGAAGATGTACCCAAGACAGCCTTCCTACGCAGTACGGGCACTATGAGTTTTTAGTGCCGTTTGGGTTAACCAATGCACCGCTACTTTATGGACCTCATGAACCGAGTTACAAACCACTTTGGATAAGTGTGTGATTGTGTTCATAGATGATATTCTGATCTATTCAAAACCAGGAACAACATGAGGAGCATCTACGGATGGCGTTACAAACCTTAAGAGAGAATAAGTTGTACGCCAAGCTATCCAAGTGTGATTTTGGTTGGATAGGATATCTTTTCTTGGCATGTGGTGACGGGAGAAGGAATATCAGTAGACCCTGAAAAGATTAAGGCTGTGGTGGAATGGAAACAACCCGAAACCGTGACCAAAGTGAGAAGCTTCCTAGGTTTGGCCGGTTACTACCGCAAATTTGTGAAGGATTTCTCAAAAATCGCCAAACCTTTGACTCAGTTGACACAAAAGAATGAGAAATTTGTGTGGATAGATAAGAGGGAGCAAAGTTTCCAAGAGTTGAAACGACGCTTGGTGTCAGCTCCAATTCTGGTATTACCTGATTCCGAAAAACCTTATACAGTGCATAGTGATGCCTCCAGGAATGGCCTTGGATGTGTACTGATGCAAGAAGGAAAAGTCATTGCTTATGCCTTCAGACAATTAAGACCCCACAAGTAAAATTATCCCACACATGATTTGGAGTTGGCTGCTGTGGTTTTTGCCCTAAAGCTTTGGAGACATTACTTGTATGGACAAAGGTGTGAAGTATACACGGATCACAAAAGTCTCAAGTATTTATTCACACAAAAAGAGTTGAACATGAGGCAGAGACGGTAGTTGGAACTTATAAAGGACTATGATTTAGGAATCAATTACTGCCCAGGAAAAGTGAATGTCGTTGCTGATGCCTTGAGCCGAAAAAGTTACGGGGAAGTAGCAGCTCTAATCACAGAACAAAAAGAACTGATAAGAGAGTTTGAAAGGTCAAGAATTGAATTCATGGGGCAAAGTACTGAAAAGGAAATCGCAAATTTGGTCATGGAACCCACCCTAATCGACAGGATCAAGGAAGCTCAAAGATATGATGAAGTAATAAAGAAGATCAAGGAAGAACTACATAAAGGAAAATATATTGACTTTACCTTAGATGATGAAGAGGTGGTCAGGATGAAGGGGAGATTGTGTGTACCGGAAGACGAAGAACTGAGAAAGGAAATCATGAGCGAAGCTCACAACTTCGGTTACATGGTGCATCCGGGAGGTACGAAGATGTATCAAGACTTAAAGAGCCACTACTGGTGGAATGGTATGAAGAAGGATGTGGCAGATTATGTTATGAAGTGTGCCGTGTGTCAACAAGTTAAAGTGGAACATCAACGGCCGAGGTTATTAAAGCCCCTACCCATCCCCGAATGGAAATGGGATCAGATCTCAATGGACTTTATGTGGATTCCGAAAACCTCCACGGGATGTGATGCAGTTTGGGTAATAGTGATCGCTTGACAAAGTCAGCACACTTCTTTCCGATCAACATGACCTATTTGCTGGATAAAGTTGGCTAAGATCTACATCAAAGATTGTGACTCCATGGTATACCAGCGGGATCGTTTCAGATCGGGATCCAAGGTTTGTATCGAAGTTCTGGACGAGCTTACAAAAGAGCCTAGGCACCAGTTGCATTTCAGTATGCCTTACCATCCTCAGACAATGGACAGTCTGAGCGAACCATTCAGACCTTAGAGGATATGTTAAGAGCATGCATTTTGGAATTTAAAGGAAGTTGGGACAATCACATACCTCTAATTGAGTTTGCCTATAACAATAGCTACTACTCGACCATTCAGATGCCACCCTATGAAGCCTATATGGACGGCGTTGTAGGTCACCTCTGTTTTGGGACGATGTGAAAAGCTTGCTATTGGGCAGAATTGGTTCAGGAAGCAGCTGATAAGGTCCGGGTCATTCAACAAAAGATGAAAGAAGCCCAAGACAGACAGAAGAATTGGGCTGATATGAAAAGAAGGGAGCTTGAATTTCAAGTGAGTGATCATGTCTATCTGAAGATAAACCCTATTAAAAGTATAAAGAGGATGCGGACTCAAGGGAAATTAAGCCCAAGGTATATTGGACCCTTTGAGATTTTAGAAAGAGTGGGAGATTTAGCCTATCGGATAGCCTTACCACCAAGCTTATCGGGAGTTCACAATGTGTTCCACGTATCGGTGCTAAGAAAGTTTGTGCCTGACCCTGAACGGATAGTGGAGCTGGAACCTATTCGGCTAAACGAGAATCTCACCTATGAAGAACATCCCGTAAAAATCTTGGATAAGAAAACTCAGAAGCTTTGGAATAAGGAGATTCGATATGTCAAGGTATTGTGGAGAAACCACGCTTCTGAGGAAGCAACTTGGGAAGCTGAGGAGGAGACCCGAAGGAAATACCCCGAGTTGTTTGAGGAACAAGGTACGTCAGTTCAGTTTTGAGGAAAAAGCTCTTTTAAGGTGGGTAGATTGTAAACCCTGGTTTTTCAGGTAACCAAGCTAACTCGAGAACTGGAAACCAAAACCCTAAACCGGAATAGGTTAAGACTAGAGTGAGAACTAGGAACCCTAAATCCGGCTTTTCCTCAGTTTCCAATTAAGAAATTTTTATAAGAAAATTTAATTTTGAATATAGTTCTTGATTGTATTTCAAACCAAGAAAAGATCAGATTTTAAGAAAATTTCAACTCCAGATCATCCCGAGACCCATTTTAGAAAAACGTGCCCTGGAACTAGAATTTCAAAATTTTACTTGTGAATACTCATTTGAATCAAAATAAAATAAGGATTTCAAAAATATAAATTTCATAATTTTTCGGTTTATGAAAAATACAGTTATAGCCTTCTTATTCGTATTTTTCTTACTACCAGTAATTAAGTTGTCTTGATTACTATTCTTTACTATTCATTACTATTCACAAATACACATATTACACCTATTTGTATACCCTATACTTACAACCCTTACCATCACTCAATCACTTTTTTCTCAAAGACTTTTTGTCCCTTAATTATTAATACAATTTATGACAAATGTACAAATCAATCAAATAAATAAATCAAAAGAAGGAAATCAAATTTTTTTTCTTTCCTCTTCCACATGATGGCTGGCGTGATGACCCACCCCCCCCCCCCCCCCCCCCCCCCCCCCCCCCCCCCACACACACACACACACACACAAGCTCCAATTTGCAATTTTTTTATCTTGTTTTCTTCCATTTAACCTAATTCCATTCCTATATAAACTACTTTTTCTCTCTCTCACTTCATTCTTTCACTTTTCAAATTTTATAAAGGTAAAAAGCTCCCAATTCTCTCCCTCTTTTCCCCTTGGCCGTGACCTCCATGGCCTCCCCCACACACACACACAACTTGTTTCTTTTCCTTTTTACTCCTATTTTTACTCTAAGTAAAAGAACTTTCACTCCATCTACTCATAGATCCTTGTAATGGCTAGGTTATTCTTTGATATTTCCAACTAAATGTCCCCTTGATCTCTTAATAGGGGCAGGGAAATATCAAAACAAGAATACCAAACCATCGCAAAGTAGATCTTGTATTTAAATGAGCTTTCATGCCATAAGCTTTATGATTATTCATCAAAAAGTGTTTTGAACAAGAGATGTTTTATAAAAGTATAGTTTTATTTTTCAAAACCTATTTAAGCACTTGATATAGTAATCTACCATTTTACTACTCATATTCATGTAGGCATTTAAGATCTCATCATTATTTTAAGTTTATGTGCATTAATGCTCATCATGATTTTTGTCTTGAGTAAATAACCCTTCTAGTATAGATCTATGGATAGAAGTTGATAAAGTCAAAAAGAAAACACTTTTCAAGAAATGAAACTTGTGTAAATTCGGATGACTTGAGAAACCTAGTTTAAAAACCCTTTACCAACTTCTAAACATGTATTTTACAAGAAAAATGAAGCCTATAGGTAATAGATAATGTTTGATGATGTTTTTTCATGAGTTTAAATAAGTTTTTACTAAAGAAAATATTCAAACAAGAGATGAAGTCTAATAGAAGTTTTGAGTTGAAAGTCTTGAAAGCTAAATTCGTAATAATGGATAGATGGTTAGAAAACACTAGTTTTTCCAACTTCAAAAATGGTATTTTCTTGAATAAATGAAGTCTTAGGGTTAGGTAAAATAATACCTAAAGTTAAGAATAAAATACATTTTTCTTAAAAGAATCAACTTGAAAATGAAATTTTCTAAATTCGGATTTTTGGAACCACCTTTAGTATAAGACCACTTAAAAAGTTACAAATGAAGATTTTATAAAAGAAATAAAGGCCTTGGGATATAGTTATATAACAGTCAAATTTTCTTTAAAGAAAATAGAGTTTTTTCTAAGAAAAAATCCTTAGAATAGTGAGTGTGACCAAGTATAGTAAAAATACCTAGTTAAGTAATGGCATGGAGTGGTTTTTTTATAAAAAGGTTATTTAAATTCTTTAATCTGAATGTTATAAGAATTTAGACTTATTAGAGTTCATATCCATGACATCATAATAAGGAAAATCATTACCATGGCATTTAGTTCTATTTTGTACTAGGAATCCAAGTGCATTCATGAAAACCGCATTTTCGGAATCAATATAACCGCTGTACAGATTAATCCCTCTTTTGAGGCTTAGATATTTTCAAAACTTGATTTAAACTTCATATTAGAAATCTCTTCCAAAGTAGCTAGTAAATCGATATAAAATTTGTGAAATTCCTACTTAAAACGACCAAGTTATGGCAATTTTAAATCGGACTTCGAAAATAACGCGAAATTCGATTTCACTAAGTTTTCTTGAGTTTTAGTGTCCTTAGATGGTAGAATACTTATTAGGGTATTTCTTATGTGAATAGGTGAACCGAGGACGTTAAATCCTTGCCTCCGATTATTACTACTAGAAGAAAGGCGAACCTATGGCGGAGTGAGTTTTTCTTCCCGATTATTTATTTATGTGCTTGATAAATTAGTGCATAGAATCCTAGGCCAAACAAAGTGGGAATATGTATGATGGGAAAAATGGGGAAATTGTATGTTGTGATGATATGAGAACTCAAAATAAGTTATCAAAACCGGGTGATAAATTCTGATTGTGTAGTTTAGTACGATGGATTGTTTGAGAAAATTGTTTGATCGCATAAATAAAATAACATAATCAACTATTCGGACTAATGCCAAATTTGACATATGCATATCATAATGGGAAGGAGCTTAGCATTGGTAGGTTAATCGTGATCCATAAACGATATTAAATTTGTAGGTTAATCGTGATCCATAAACGATATCAAATTGTAGGTTACTCGTGATCCAGAAACGAAATAATTGTAGGTTAACCATGAACCAAAAACGGCATAAAGTTAGTACTGCAGTAGTCGTTATCTGCTAACCGGGATGGAGGGCGCAAGTCCATCCACATATGATTTCCGGCTAGTCATATGTATGTTGAACTCGTGTTTGATGCATTCACTTGCTTGCTTAATCACTTGGTTGGATTTGTTGTGATATGAATGTTATTGTGGAAGATTTCACTCACTAAGCTAGTTAGCTTACGTACCTACAGTTCATTCCTTTTGCAGCTACCCCATTTGTGGCTTAGGCAGCGTGACCCGGCTGTACAGGTACAGAAGCTAGGAGTTTCCCCTAGAAGTTGGAATTGTTTTGTTTAGACTTCCATAGGAAACTTTTAAGACTTTGGATGACTGTATAAGGCTATTGACTATTCTTTTGCGGGGGAATGCCCCTTAGTAATTGTAATATTTATTTATGTCTCATGAATTATATCCTACTGCTAATGTATGTCAAATTAAGCTTTTATCTCCATTCAGACTTGTATTCTATTGTTATAAAGGTAAGCCTTACATCTATACGAAGCCCTCGAAGGACTAAGGTGGTAATTCGAGAGACTTGTGTAGTATGTGGCGGACTGTTACGTATAAGGTACCCTATGGGGCGTAACAGATAAGGTTGTTAATAATTTAATGGAGGTTGTTGGAGATAATAATATGTCAATCTGTATATATATAATTGATTTATAAGAGCAGGACTAGCCTCGCATGCTCCTTCCAACAAAGTGGAGTAGCTGTTTTATGATAATCACACAACAACTATTAACTTAACATTTATTTGCGTTATTCTGTCCCCTGATAATTTTTCATCCAAAGATGCTATTAAACCATATACGCTAAAGTTTACCATATTGTAAAATTACGCATATTAATACGTACATTTCCAAGCATAGAACCAAATATATGAAGCCATTATATCATGTAATTTTGAAATTAAGTACAAGGACACTTGAATGCATACTGAGATAAGAAAATTTTATTGAACAAATGTCATACACCACCTAATGTAGATCACCAAATCCTTTGTGGGCCCAATATGCTACATCCATATGTTGACCAAGTCATCTGGAGAAACAGTGGGACTTCGAGCACCATGAAGAGAACCGCTGGAACTGTACCAAGTACTATGGTTGGAATACCAAACCGAACCCATCTCTCACTTAATATAATACGAAGTGCTGAGCCAAAAGCTACCATCATTGTAATAAGAGCAATGAAAAGAGAAGCAAGTCCCAAAATCATCCGCTTTGGAAGTGCAAAGAGGAAATCATGCTCGGCATGACGTGCAGTAAAAATGGATAGGAACATCAAGATGGAAGTGATGGAGGAAAACAATGCTAGTGCATCTGAAATAACAAAAATCATAAACGCTGCCTCCTTTAAGAATATTGGAGTACCTTTACCCTCAATTGCCTCCTGGAATAGTGAAAGCTGCTGCAAAAACTACAGTTGCTACTAGAGTTGGTACAAGCATTAATGACTTTGATGTGTTTTTCATCCATCTCTCTGCCTCCTTAACTAGTGCTTGGTGCTCATTAGTGAACAACTGTTCTGCAGTCAGCCCCTCCTTATTTACCACATAATGCTGGAAAGGTCGAACCAAATTACGAATTACCTGGATTATCAAGGCAATTAATGGTAATAGTCATAATGGTAATAGTCATTATAAAATAATAAAAATAAAATCACACGTCTAACAAGTTTATACTTTTATATTTGATGGTTCTGGAGTTAAATTTATTATATTGTCAAAGCATGAAATCATGAGATCAAACATCTAAGCAATCATTTCACCTATATTTATCCAAGTGGTTCAATTCATTGGGCTTTAATAAACAGCCTTACTCACTTGTAAAGGAAATAGTTGATTAATAATAATAAATGGCATCTCAACAAACAAGTTTAAACTTCTAAAGATAATTGTCGAATTACTAATAATCACAGTAGATTTCTACTATTCTTTTATCTAGGGCTTTTACTTAATGAGCATAATCCAATACCTTAAACCATTTTATTTCACTTTGTATCTGCATAGCAGGGCAATGAATAGATTGAAGATGCGTAGACGGTGCTAATTTCGATGCTGTATGCAGTAAGGTTCCATCAAATTCATCCTCAACAGTCCCCATGACATTAGTGAGGGCAATTCTCTTTTTCAAAAGACCGACGATCTTTCCTCTACGATGTCGAACTGCTAACTGAAATAAATTTTGACCATCCGAGTGTCGTCTTATCCAAAATAAACTTGGAAAATAGTTAAAGCATGTGGCGAAAATTTCGACAATTCCTTTCTCGGTAGCAGAACAACCCTGACTTATGAATTGGTGATTGTGTTGAAGTCAGCCCCTTCTAATTAGTAATCACCTCACAGGCACAACGCCCCAGCTCATGAGAGTATTTATGCTTGAGCTTTACTCGCTCAATTTGCTTGATTCGAGGTACTGAATATAAGATTTACTCCAAATATCAAATCGCTGCGATTATAAAAAATGTAAAAAGGAAAGCTTATATAACCACTTACCTAACCCTTTCATAGCTTTCCATATCATCTTGTCTATCCATGCCAAAACTGAGATTAAAACATCATGTCAAAAAATGTGTATAATGAAGCCTAAAGAGTTTGATTAAGGTTCGTGAATGCCACTTTGACTCGAGCTTCACATTAAGTTTGAAATCAAAATATCAAGCTTGTGACACTCTAAAATTTTGGTACTTAAGCTCAAAATTGTATTATCTCAACTTAATTTATTTACAATCTTGTCGTGCATGAACAACCTAATTCATGGAAGACCACATCAACGTTTGTCCCTTTAATTCAACATTGATTACTGTAAGACAACAAAGTGCTCCAGAGAGAATATATGTGTGTGTTTCACACACACACACACACTCAAGTCATGTTCAAACCTTTCTAATGAGATTTTCTTCATTGGACCCGATCTATACTAACCCTATTGAAAATAAACTATTTATTAAGTGTAGATAAAGTCCTAAACATATGAATGTAACTTTACCTGCCGTAGCTTTGGAAAATTCTCCATGTTATTGTTAGAATATTCTAAAACCATCGCCAAAGGGTCATAAATAGCAATGCTAGTGATGCTTTAAGTGTGCGCACATATTTTCAAAAATTTAGGGAAATAATGACACACTTTGACAGAGTTATAAGCGTCTATCCCATACATCATAACTGCTAAAAAGGTTATGTTTGCAATTTAAAACCATAATGCTAGTGATGTTTTGAAGTCTATGCACATATTTTCAAAAGTTTTTAGATGTAATGCCTCTCTTTGAAAGTATAGTTCACCTATCCAAAACTAATTAATAGTTAAAAAAAGGGTATATTTTCAATTCAAAGAAAAATAAATAAATACAAAAAAGAAAAGAAAGATAGGATGGTATTAGCGTAAACACTAACAAGGCCGAGAATTAGAGCCCAGCCTACTCTCTTTACTCAACTTTATCGCAACCCTAACATCAGAAACTCTTACTTATAAAACACAGAAAGCTAAGTTCTCTCTCGCTATCTTTACTTTCTTTCTCTCTTCCTACTAAGGTTTGAACTAACTCTCGTGTATGATGTTTTCCTTGCAGGCTGAATGGTGAATCACGTAGATCAATGAACAATTTGAGTTGCTCAAACTCCTTAAGTTCTCAAAGAGACCAGTTTTTGGAAAATTTGAAGATATTCCTATTTCCATTCAACAATTCCCATTTATAGTAGTAGATATGCTATGTTTTTTACAACAAATTATATATACTATAACTACTTTAGTTGTTTTCTTTACTGTTACAACCATCTATGTAACTAATGATGTTTCTATTACAATCATATTAGTTACTAAGGTTTTTGGTAATCCTTAAACCAAATAGGTTTCCTTCGAACTCATGTCGTAACAAATGGACTAAATCCATACCATCACACTATGAATACTTCCCAAGTTAGATTTCCCACTTCAACAAAGTTGATGAGCATGCATATTCCAAACACACACACACATATATATATATATAGGTGACTAATGTATGTAAACAAAGCAACAAGAAAAGTTGTGAACCTTGCCCAATACATTTTCTGAACTGCAACAACCTTGACCCATTGTCGAAGTTTTGGTGTTGTGGATCTTCTTCATAATCTCTTGGTAGGTCATGGGATTCATCTTCATTTATTTCCATAGGAATCACTTCATTCAAAGAGAAGAAAAAGTAATAGAGATATTTGTAATACTGAAGCAACACAGTAGTATCTTACGCAGTTTTACCAGCGTATTTGTTTTCATATCATTTTATTAATAAATTTTTGCATTCTATTTTTGTTCAAGTTTTAAAATTTTCTTTTAAGTATACACATCTTGAATTATGCATTGCCAATTGTCAACAGAAAATAAGAAGCAAATAGGTAAGTAAAGAAGCGACTAAAACAAAATATTCTAGACTGACTCTGATATATCCATAGCTCCCAACATCTAAGTTTGATTCCGCTGAGAAAGTCAAAAGGTCTCAACGCCAAAAAAGTGAGGAGGTCATTTCCTTGAGACGATTTAGCGATCGCCAATTGAGGGTATTGTCGCAATAAATTTAAGACATCATCTGGAAAAGAATTTACAAATCCAGGGTCAATTAAGAAAATTAAATGCAATAACAGCCAAAATTCGCAGGAAAAATAAGGTCTTTATCACATGGTAACATGAGTTTTAAAGTGCTGGGTGCAATTAATATAATCTAATTTGCATAAGAAAAGGAAATGGATCTCGGAGAGGAAATGCACAAATATTATGCTAATTTCCGTATCAATTACATTACATATGTAGACGCTCTTTTATAGAGCTAAAAGGCGGCAAAACAAGAACAATAGGTAGTTTGGAAAGTCAACTATTGCATGCTGTCAATGTACTGTTTTCATAAGCATCTCGAGCTCATATTCTTCAGCTGAAGGACAATCTAGAATTATCCTTGTAAGCAGCCGCCATATATGCTTCACAATAAAGCAAATGTCACCGCCATCAAGATTTTCAAAATTGCAAATTATACCTTTATACATAAAGTTCAATGTAGGCTATACTTTTTAAAATCTTTAAATTCTGTCAATTAAACATTGATTAGTTTTTGCAGCATATGCTCCCATTAATGCTGCTGGATATGAGGTAGGTACCTAGCCAGAGGTTATGGCGAAGAAACTTAGTACTTAACTATATTTTTTAAAGAAAATATATACTTAGCCAGAGCGATTATGTTAAGAACATACCATAGAGGCCGGATAAAATTAACCCAACAATTAGATCGCCCGAGCAAGGACCAGCGAAAGGACGGCCAGGAGCACCATCATTGGTTATTGAGCAAAGGTAGCGTACTATTTCTTTGTTAGAATACAATGCAGCGATTCCAAGTGGCGTGGCTCCATCACTTCTATTTAGCTGTGTTAGCCGAGGATTCTTTTCTACCAATGCTTCGACTATCTCCAAGTTTCCACCCATTGCCGCAATATGGAGGCTGCTGTTTCCCGAGAAAGTTTGTTTCTCAAGCTCGTCTGGTGAAACAATTTCCAGGAGCCTTTTTACGACCCCTGTGTTTTCCATCAAAACCGCCACGTGCAGCACGGTTTCTTGGAGCGGGGTGATGGGGGCGGTCAGAGCATTTGGATTCTTATTCAGAATACACTGGATGGTCCGCCAATCTCCGTCGATTGCTGCTCGGTGCAAACTCAAGCAGGACTTCACTTCTAAACCTGTATGAATTTGCACTTTCAACTTACAGGTTCAGATTAGCTAGCTTGATTAATTATTTAATACAACTCCGCAAGCGACATATGGTAGCTATTAAAATGGATGGAGTAATTACAAGACAGGTTGGAAAATCCTTGTTACGGATTTAAACAATAGAAAGTTTTCCGAGTTTTTCTTCTGTTACACTTGCACACACAAGAAATGAGTAGGGTCTAAAATAAAACATGACAACGTTTAATAAAATCTCACTTGGTCTTGATGCAACATTAAATACCGGCTTTTCCACTAGCTCCTCAGCTGTATGTCATGTTCCACTTTCGGACGGGTAAGAATACCATGTGCATATATATTAGTGTAAATATGCTTAGATATGCTTTAAGGAAAAAAAAAAAAAAAGGCACTTGATTTGCACTGTTAAAATACATAATTTATAAAAATATAATGCTTTCCATTTTATATAAGTATAGGAGCCCTGGAATATTTGATATAATTTGGTCCTGTTTGGTTCACAAGTTCCATGGTTCTCAGTCAAAATAGGAGAAAATCCTTCCCGTACAATGTTACCGAAGTGGATAAATTTTCATAATTTTAACAATACTGGAGACTGGAGAAACTCTAAGCGAGTCACAAATTTTACTATAATTTTTTTAAAAAGTAATTTAAAACCTTTTAAGTTTCAATTTTTAGCTGTTGAACTTGCATTTTCCTCTATAGTTTTCTTCTATAGAGGAAGCATTTGAAATTGGTGGACTTAACTACCCAACCACTACAAACATGCATTCTTAATTCAATTGCCATTCTTAGTGTAGCCTAGCTTGTTTATTGCTTGAAACTCTAAGAAAAACAGTAGCTATTAAAATAATTGGAGTAATTACAACAAAAAGGTTTTGGTAAAAACTAATTTCAGAATACTTAATGTTAAGAATCTAAACAAGAAAATTTTCCATGTTATTCTTTTATTATACACTACACAAGAAAATATAGGGAAAAAATATAGAGGAAGGTTTGTATTTGTATAATTTTTGCAAAAAAAGAGTTCGCATTTTTTTTATCAATATATCTAAAGGCTGTATTTATAGTTCCCAGCTGGCATAATAGAATCTAATGTGACATAGATGGAGGCCTCTAAAATGTAAGTAATATATAAACATGGTAGAAAAATTAAAAATGCTATAAAAATCTAGAAATTTAGAAAATAATCCCAGCTTTATGGCACTTATAACTTTTTTTTTTTTAAATTTTCGAGATTTGGAAAAAAGAAAAAAATCCTTTTCTCCTTATAAACATGGGCCCTCATATGCATAATAAAAAAAATCTATGCCCTTTTTGGCAAAATAGTACAAATATGGGCCTTTTTTGCATTATATTATCAAAAAAATTTAGGCTCCTTTTCTGCAGAATTACACAAAGAAAAAAAATTCCATTGTTTATTTATTTAATACTATGTGGAAAAATACTTGTTGATACTTAGAAATAAAGTTTTCATGTGATTTGATATAAATACACATATATGTTCATCCTTTATTAGCTATCCTATGATAATTAATTAAAATTAACGTCAATTACCTTTATCTCTTTTATAAATATACTAACAACTAAGTGATATTATATCACAAAGAAACTTATGATGAAAAGGAAAACTTTTGTTGATAAATCAAGCTCAAATCCTTTGACTGCTATCCAAATTTCTTTTTTTCTTTTTGGGGCCAAAATATCCATTACTGTTAAGGATAAGAAAATTGTGTATATATAAATATATATATTGTAATATTGTTTTTTGGTCAAAATATTATTTGTAATATTAATTAATACAAATATTTTATTACAATAATAGAGTGGTATAAATCTATATAATTTTCACTTAATATTACAAAGTTCACTAATTATATGAATTTTTTCACCTATTATTTACAAATATAATATATATGCATTTCTTATCTTTAACAATAATAGATATCAATCCAAATATTTGATTTTCACTTATTAACAATGACATCACTTAGTTGTTAGCACATAAATAATTTTAATTAATTATCATGCATAGGGATAGCTAATAAATGATGAACATATATGTATGTGTATATATCAAATCATATCGTGAGTTGGAAATTTTTATCTCTAAGTTTTAACAATTATTTTTTTAAATAATAATAAATTTATTAAAAATATTTTTTTTATTTATGCAGTTTTATAAGTAGCGTCTAAATTTTTCAACCTTGTTGTGTGTACGGACCTATATTTATAAGTTATTTGTATTTTGGGCCTCCATATGTCTACCCTTTTTTTTTTTCGGCCGAACTCCATATATCTACCCTACAATGCACAAAGTGTATAAATCCAAGACTTTAAATGTACAGTAAAAAAACTCCAAGCTCCCCGTTTTGCAAAAGCCATAAAAATATGAGTCCTTAAAATAATAATAATAATAGTCTAACAGAAGTATGACAGGGTTGAATAAATCTCACCTGTGCTTGAATTTGCCTGTAGAACCTGCGGCTGATCACATCTTCTCGAGGTGTTGTTTGGTAATTGCTGTGCAATCTCATCATGGACTGTCCCTGGTTCCGTCATCCTCTCACTCCTTGAAATGACTCTTTACCTGAATACCGTATGTGTGCGTATATATATATTATTAGAGTAAAATGATATCAAATGGTTTGTTTAGAGAATAAAAAATATCTTAAAGAGAGTTATACTTGATAGTTACACCAAGGAGTTATACTAAATTATGTGGTAAAATTCTATTAGATATGAGAAATCACAAAATGGAGTTAAGAGGTGTAGATGTAGAAGTTACACATTGAAATACAAGCTAGGAAAAAAAAAATCTATACCATTAAAGTATAAAAACACCAAATGGTAAAGTTCTTTTAGGTAAATAATTTATCAATTTCAAAATCTAAGTACGAAATTAATCAATTTTAAAACTTAGATATCTATTTATATATTTTATTAAAGTTTGAGTATCATTCATGATATTAAGCCTAATAAATATAATAGAGTATATGGGTAATCTTGTTGAGTGAAATATGCAACCTCAATAATACATTTATTAAGTTTCTTTAGGTACTAAATTAATTAACTTCAAAATTTTGTCAGCTATCAAATTGATCAATTTTGAAGTTTAGGTACCAAATTGATCAATTTTGAAGTTTAGGTACCAAATTGATCAATTTCAAAATTTAGGTACCTAATTGAATATTTTACCCAAAGATACCATTTGTAACATTATCTCTACAAGTTATTCTAAAGTACTTCATACCTACCTTATTAAAATTATTAAGTAATAATAATAATGAATAAAAAGCTATATTATATTTTTACTTCTAAAATTTTACTAAAAAGAAAGATAAATAAACATTAAGACAGTCACAAATAAAGACAAATAATATAGTAAAAGGATAAGCCTTTTTAAGCTATCAATTGTCTTGTTTAGTGACTTAACATGGCAGCTAATGTCTACTGGTGCTATATGTGCAAGCCCCGATCATATGTAACTTATTTAAGTATTACATCACTATTTAGAGCAATTTTAATAATAAGTTGCTTAACAAATTGCTCAACATACCAAACACTGATTCTCATATCAAGTAACTTTCCTAGCAACTCCTTTTATTGGTGTGCTCTTATTGAGAGTTATTTAGCAATTTTTAAAAATGTTTTTAATTGCCACATATCACATTCTACCAATAAAAATAGAAGAGAGAGTAATAAACATGCTTTTTTAATTGCTTAGCTAAGTAACTCTGATATTGATTCCGGTGTCAAATAACTCCTTTAGCACTTCTCTTTATTGGTATTTTGAGTTGCTTAGCACGGGAGTCCGTGTCAAGCAACTCTAATAAAGTTACTCTTATTCATGTTGATACACCCTAGAATGTAGAACAAACTGAAATCCTTATATTATCATTTTTTTCTAGAAGAGCTGCCTAGGAACTTATACAAAGGATTTATATACTTTAAGCCTTTTGGATTATATTGTGCCACTCTACATGCAAAGAAGAGTTTTGTAATAGTGACTAAAATAGTTTTCAATAAAACACTATTTAATTGCATTTCGCTTATTGTACTTTTTCTAACTTATACACTTTAGGTATAATTTAGTCGGTCAAATGCTCCATATAACACAAGAATTCAGCTAGCAAATCCTCATTTAGAATTTACTATACCTCTGCGGCCATAGTTATAGTATAAATACGATAGGAAAATTGTCAATAAGCTACATAGACTTTAATTTATGTAAAGATATATTCTTAAACTTTTAAATATTATAAATAACTACCCTAAATTTTGATAAATTGACAATATTAAAGACATTTAAAATTTTTAGTTAAAAAAAATATACTAAGATTTGGTGTTAAAACATAATCTGATAAATTTAAGGGGTATTCACTTACCGTACTTAAAGTTTAGGGGTCATTTTAAACTTTATATTGAGGATTATTTATCAAAATTTAAAAAAAAAAAGGTGATTCTCAATATTTAAATGTTCAAATAGTGTATTCGTATAAAATCAATGTTTAAAGGAATTATTTACACTTTTCCACGACTATATATAAAGAATGGATGAATGAGGTGCAAAGAGTGCATCACAACAAAATTCACAATAAGAAAATCGAATTTTAAAGATAAAAATTATGCAATAAAAAATTGTTATAAGAAGTTCTATCTCTATAAATAGAATTATCTATGATGATTTTTATGATAGAAATTTATAATTAGAAATGAAAATTTCTCTCTAAAAAGTAGTTTTGTTTTGGTGATTGTAACACTTATGATGCATTTTCTTAATTTTTATAGAAGGTAAAAGCATCATTTTACAGGTTGTTAAAAGGCTTTTACTCCATGAGTAACAAAATTTTTATGTCGCTTGTTGTATAGCACAGAATATTTTTGTTATGCTGTTATGAGATTTTTGTTAAAAAACATATATTATCCCATCCATTCACACTAAGTTACACCACCAGACATTTTATCCCGCTGTGAAAAAATCAGTTCGCAACTGGCTAAATATTTCTCGCCGCAGAAAACACATAAGCGGCATTGTTTCGTGGGATTTGCTTTTTCCGCTCAGGCCGCGGGGACTAAAACACGAGGAAAAATTGCAGAAGAATGGGCCCATACTTATAGAGCTTTTACAGAAAACGATCTAAATTTTTTATCATACATTTAAGAGATTGTCTTTATAAGCTATTTGCATTTGATAACCGTTGATGTAATCTAACATAGCTTGGACAGATACCTTATAATATAAATAATTTATATACACAAATTCTTAAAAGCATAATTAAATATTATTTCTTGGAAAAATAAGATTTAAAATTTAAAATTAAAGTTCATGATATGGTTTGAAATATATACATTTTTATTCGTCATTTATTGTTTTTTTTTTTTTCCTATGAAACTATCCCTTATTGTAAGATAAGAAAATTGTGTGCTTGCGTGTGTATATATATATTAACTCCAAAATTAAGTGAAAAATTATATTATTACATTTTATATCAGTTTTCAATCAATTTTATGAAGTTTCCCTGTTGCACGATTTTTTTAACTTAATATTGCATATATGTTTTAACTATATATAAGATATTAATATATACACACACAAACAAAATTGTCTTGTCTTTAACAATAATATATTATAGTCAAATTAGTTTTTTTGTCTTGATTTATTAACGAAAATTCTTTTTTATAATAATGTCCTTATTATATGTTATCACTAAATTGTTAGTGCATAAATAAATGACAGCATTAAGGGGAAAAATACATATAGTTAAAAAAAATTACAAAAAGTGCTATCCTAGTGAAAATAATAAAAAAATAAGCAACTTAAACTAGTATCTTGAAAAGATGAGTTTCTATCGTATTGAACTCATAATTTTTAAGAGAAGAGTTCATTAAAGTTATCTCGAACTCCTCTCTTGATTCACCATCAATTCATTCCATGGCATGCGGATCCACTATCAGATAATGGATGGAGGTTTTAAAATGCAAATAACTTAGAAGTACAAACCTTTAATCTGATCAATATAAAAATTTTAAGCCAATAATACTATAGTCTAGTGGCATCGTCTTGATCTCTCAAATGAGAGCTATCAGATTCGAATCCTCCTTTTGTCATTTTAATGTGAAAATAAAAAATATAAAAATATCAGACCTCGTTTACAGAAACTATAAAAATTGAGGGTTTCCCTTTGCGTTGGATATGAATATAGCAAAAAGCTTGAATTTGAGTGCGTACCTTCTCCCGACTTATGAAAGAATGCGTTTGAACTTTGATGAGTACGTACCAGCAAGATTAAGACTAACTGTCAATTTTCCTGCATCTTAAGAGAAAATCAGCTGCAGCCTGCAGGATAAATATAGGTCCACCAGAGCAGTGGACCAGGCCATTAAAAGGTCATTGAAAAATGTTTCAGACAGAGGAGTTAATTGACAATGTGAATAATAAATTCGGAAAAAAATAGTAAAAAAGAATTGACTGAATCATAAAGATTTAATAATAGATTGTTTGCAGGTGTTATAAGTTAGAGCTGAAAAACGCGGCTAGGTGCAGGATTCACCGTCCTCGTTGTTGTCCTTATTCTTATCGTGCCTTGTCAAAAGCGTTAAAAAAATAAAAAATAAAAAAAACCAGCCACACATGTTAGAAATATTATATTTATCGATAATGTTAAAAACTTAAAGCTAACGAGGGGAGACTTCGGTATTTTTTTAATTTATTAAAATTCATCCCTAAAACTTACCCAAAAAGCATACTTCTCTTGAAAAAAAAAAAAAAGATAAGATAAAGCTTATGAAAACATGTCATTATAACTTATAAGTCGACCAATGTTAGGAAAAATGATGTTTGATGAAAATATAATTTTCCTCTTTCTTGTTATAAGCCATAAATGAAGCAATAAACCAAAATTAAAATAATAAATAACATTAAGATTTAACTTGAAAACACATGTTGATAGTAAGTATTTGGTCATGGTCTATTGGGCTCTCCACACCAATATGATAGACTAACATTTCCCTAGGCCCACAAGAAGACCTCCTAAAACTTTGATCTTGGAGGCCTCTGACCCATTAGAAGCCTAGACCTTAACCTCCCTCGCAAAAATACCAATCTCATGATGACTTCGGCCTCTCGTTAGGATTCCATGAGGACCTCAATCCCCCACATGGGTCGAGGTCCCCCTTAACATTAGTTCTAACTCCTCGAATGGGAGGCTCATGGTGACATAGTCTTGAAGGTCGTGACTCAACACTTGAGGGCCGATGGTGACCAATCCAGTACACTCATCTCCTTAGGGGAGGAAACATCCATCCAACGTGTCTTCTATGCTCAAGAACATTGCACTCATTAAGGTCCAAGTCAACACCCCCCCGTGTGTACCACTACTCAAGTTTTTGTGTTTGCAGGTCTACAATGCTCTCGTACTCAATTCTACTGGCAATTTAGCACATGCAATGCCCCATAAGGGAAAAAAACCACAAGACTACAGTACAAAACTTCCATTATTAATAAATAATGAGATTATAATATTTTTTTCTCCCTAGTTATAGTATTGGATAACTAATCCTTTACCAAATGGTGGATATCAATGCAATCACAAAACTAATTAATTCACAAAAAAAAAAAAAAAACTATTCAATCAGGACAACTAAGAAGAATTAGCAAGGAACAAAAATAATCACATTGTAGTATTCCTCACCCCCAATTCAATGGGAAAACTTTCATCACAATTAAATTTAATAAGCCATCAACTTGTAGATCCAGAGTCATTCACTCGCAACAAAATCTTACAACTTCTTTGAAACCAAATTTCTCAAATTCCTTATTATGTCTAACGCATCTAGACTCCTTTCTTCAATTCGCGGACACACATGCATGCAATTTGATAAGTGCTTTTCCGAGTTTTCTAATTTCCTTGAATTCGGTAGCTACTTCTCTCCTTCTCGATCTCTATGTGGCCACAGGCTTTATAATTTAAATCATCTTCCACTATAAGACTCATTCTTTTCCTTTGAAAAAGATAAATATATATAAAAGATATCATGTATCATTCACACTCTTTTGCAGCCTATTAGTTTTAAACGGTAGTAGAATGTTAATTCAATAATAAGCTGTCTCTTTCACCTTTTGTTTTGTTTACTGACTTTTCTTTGTTAGGAAATAGAGTAGTGAGATTGTAAAAATAACTATGAAAAGTTTAATTAGATATTAAATAAACGACTTCAAAGTTGAAATACAAAACTTATTATTATTACTTTTTTTTTTTTTGCAAAATTTAAGTACCAAATTTGACAATTACCCTTATTTTTATGCACTTATACACTATCATGTATGATCAATTATATATACATGAAAAAGATTCTTTTTACAGCTTGAGTTATTAATATTCTAAAGATATTTGTTAATAATATCTAAAATCTTAATATGATAGGTGTTGCAGGTATCGAATCATTGGTAGAGTTTTTGATAGAAAGAGGGTATGGGAACATCATAGGCCTAAAAACATAGAAACTCGATTAGTAGTGCGTTGGGGGTTATCCGATGAGGTCACTCCAATGCCTAGGTTAGCTATGAGTTCTTGAAGGTGCAAAAGTAATATAGCATTAAGAGTCTAATGCAACAAGAGTTCTAAGTGTCTTAGGGATTTTACTTTTCTTTTCTCTAATAGTTCCTTATAGGAGGCAACCACAATGGACTCCAAGGGAGACTACGAAATATCTTCTTTACATGTGGCAGATTTCCATAAGGCCATTAGCTAGCCTGATCTGCAAAGCATAATGGTGTCAAGTACGGAACGTGATCGTGCCAAAACTAGGGCATGGATATGTTAAGTATAGAGAGCAATCGAATAGGCAATATGGATCTTAGGTTTCCATTAGTGCCCCTTTGAGCTTTACTTGCTCGAAGGAGTCAAGGTTGTCATGGAGCTTTGTGGTGAGGTTAGGTCATTGTGTCCTCTTAATGCCTTCATGAGATAGGTTTTTTAGGAGTCACCAATTGGCTTAGGACCCATTAGCATAGGGCTTCGGCCTTACAGGCTTTAGTCAAAATTCTCCTATCAACACTAAGAAATATTGTATTATGACTATTTTAAAAATTAATAGTCATCTCAATAAATATGTAATTATGTCTAAATATAACTTGGAAGAAAAACAAATACTAATAAGAAAAAAAGAGGAATATAGTGGAGCTCCTATAATTAAGCATACACGGTTGAACATTTTGAATAGTCAAATATCGATTCTAATGAATGGCCTTTTTTATGAAGTAGAAAAAAGCAACTACATTGCTTTAGCAACTATGACTCCCAATTGAAAGCGTTCAAAATAATTAAGTGGATGGAAACTATCATCAATCCCTCAATTTTCAGTCCTTTCTACCGATTACAACAGGAGAGGACTTATGATTATTATGTGTGTATGTGTGTGTGTGTGTGTGTGTGTGTTATAAAAAGGTCTACTAGGCCAAGACAAATAGAAACTACAAAGTAGAAAGGCTAACAATCTCTAATGAATCTTGAGCTAGCAACAAAGACTTGAATTGTTCTAGAACAATAGGTTGGTTTCTTACCAAAGACCTGAAGAAGTGGTCGAGCAAGTTTTCTCCTTGAGTGGCGACCTATAAGGCAATAGCTTTATTGACATTCGGGATTTCAAGAATTAACTTAGTCAAGCAAAGAATGTAGTCTTGAAGGTGTTCATTCTTTCCTTGCCTTATTTCATAAAGATACGAAGTGTCCTTCTCGAGTGGCTTGCTTGCAATAAAATGGGTCTTCAACATCTCCGCTAGTTATTTGAAGATGTGGATGGTGCATGGAGCAAATTGGTTAAACATGTGCTTACCGCTTCGCAAAAAGTTATAAGGAAGGCTTTGCACTTGATCACATCGTTGAATCCCTATGAGACCATGCAGGTTTTAAATTGGGAAATGAGATTTGTAAGATTATTCATGTAAATGTAATTGTTCAGAATAGAAAAGGCTTCTTCCTGTATGGCCTTTGAGAACAAACTCATTGGATCTTCCATGATCTAGCCACCCTTCTTTGTGTCCTTTACATTGAGGAACTTGTTGTTGACATACACTTCTATTTCCACATTATTCATCCCTTAAAATGGCCTTTCAATGGAAAGCAGGTTTGATTGTGATTCACTTGCTATAAGACTACTCAAGCCTTCGATTGTGTGGTTGGTAGCCAATGATCGAGATTTGTCTGCTACACAACTAGGCTACCAAAATAGTGGATTAATTAGGGGTACATGTGTGTTGTTTTTCAAGGAGTTTGGAGAAGGGGAAGAACTTTACACCTTTTTGCCTCCTGTAACTAAGGAGGGGTCAGTTGATCTACTTTGGGTTGCCAAGAGTTGATCCTTCAGCTATTGATTATCCTGGAGTAACTATAGGTTTTAGTTTGTCATCTACCAATAGCACCTTTTCAACACTTTTGGGGCTACTCTAGTGACTTTATGCTATGAAGTGTTACCCTTGCCTAATGCTTCGGGGTTTTGTACCCCAGTGGAGTCAACCTTTGAAACAACACTCTTGCTCTTAGTTTCATACCATATTTGGTTGTGATTGGGCCTATGAGAAGATTAATCCGTTTTCGAGTCCCTTAGAACTATGGTCCACTTTGCCCTTAGTCAATTAGGGCAAAGCAAGTAGTGATCCTTTAATCTACAAAATAGAAATAGGTTAATGAACATAAGGGGTTTGTATCTAGTGTAGCCACTCCAATACTAAAGTCAATAAATGGGTAGAGATAATTATAATATCGAATGAAGGTTTAGAGTGTGAACTTGCCTTTATAGCTAGATGGATTCTACTTATATAATCGAGTGCTTTTTCTTTATTTGGAAAGTAGATATGTTTAGGATAAGAAACTACCTCTTGTTTATTAAGGAAAGTGCACTTACCAATTTTAAGAAAATATAACCTAATTATTTGGAAATCCTTCTAGAAGCATGCTCTCATTTAAGAAGGTAAGGAGTTCATTCTGCCCAAAACAATTAGGAAAACATATAAGTTAACTTTTCCTTTGGGAAGATGGGGTTATGGGAAACAATCACTAAGCCTTGGAAGAGCTCGACCATTTTGCTAGGCCTACCAGCCTCTAGGCTAAAGAGGTCGACCCGTGAGAGGATGAGAACGAATTGAGCCTAAGGTATCGAGTATCGAGCATAAAATACTTGTGAAATCTATAACTCTTTCTAATGCATTTTATATTATTAAAATTCTTGTGCAAATTTTTTATAACCTAAGTTCATTAATGTTTTTGTAATAGCTCAAAAGATGAAATTCTATACAAGATTTAGTAAGCATTTATAAATACACAATTTAACCCAATTAAGGATAGTAATTTATTGGTCAATTTTTGTACTCATACACATTTATATACACACACTATTATACCAATGCTATAGTTAATGATTTAAAATTGCTCAACCTTTTATCAGAGTGTTTGTCTTCTTTTTTGTTGCTCATATAATTATTATTTTTTTTCTACATACCTAAAACTATAGATGTCATGACCTGCCACCCTAGGCTCTACCGCAACGGAGGCCTTTAGGCCACCCTAGGTAGGGATCATGATGCCAGATACACTGGCTCTCTCAGCATACCTCAGGTACAACCGAGACACCAGAAGCACTGTGTAACGACTCGAAACTCTACTCACCTAGGTATTATCCGCTTTAGCCATATGCCACACAGTTTTGTCCTTTTGGAGCCAACGCTTCCTAAGAAGTCATCCATCTTGGGATTGCTCTGCCCATAGCACGCTTAACTTTGGAGTTTTGACAAACTCCAAGCCATTACACCGAAAAGGCGCATCTGTGATTAGAGTTCCATTATCTATATTTGAGGGGTATTACAATAGGTTGCAGAATAAGTATGGGATACAGAGATGGCATACTCATACTCGATTCTAGGGATCCTATCACTTTCAACACACAACTAAAATCTGCCCATTGAGTAGAATACTCTAAATATAAATGTAAGGCGCAATTGGACCATTCCGTCAGCCCTTGTTAACATGAAAAATCTCTTAAGGGATACTTGAGAGACCACTTTTTATATTCAATAGAGATACGTTGCGTTTTGAAATGGTATGTCTTTTCAATACGTAAATCTCATGAATTTTTCAAAATATTATGCAATAAAACCTATACAAAACTTTTATAGGTGCTGGGGTCCCTCCCGCTAGGTCCTTCCATGGTCTATAAATTCCTGAACATGGGAAAATGTCAAGAATATTGGGATAGACAATATTTAAGTGTTTGAAGCTTCCCCTCTTGCAATTTGATATTTACACGATGTTTGGATCCACCAATTGGAGGAAAAGTAGGAAAAGGAATTGGGAAGAAAATAATTTGTTCTTCTTAATTAGAAAATGAGGAAAAATGAAGGACAATGATTTTTGAGATAAACTTTTCAATGAGTCCCACAATCATTCTCTTTATATAAAAGCATTTTTATTTTATAAGATCTCTATAACGATTTCAACTTTTTAAGAATATTGCATTAGCACCTCAAAAACCTTTTCTTTTCAAAACTTTATTATTTTATTTTTAAACTTTTCATACTCCACATCTTTCACATATTTTTTAAGTGTATTTTAAATAATACCCATAATATCAATACCAATATATTATTTTACAATATATCTAATTTTTGCTAACCTTTTAATTTTAGAAAGCTCTTGTTACATTAGTACAATTAAAAATAAATTCTCATGTGGCTTATAAGTTTTTTAAAATATTATTTTACATTACTTGAGAGCCAATTGTGCTAACTTTTTATGGATTTAATCTCTTAACTTCCCAAGCTCAGATTGTTCTAACAAAAAAATAACAATTATTGAAAGTTCCGGCACATAAGATACCAAAGGCCGTTAAAAATCTCCACAAAACTGATAACAGAAGGTATATGCCCTCTCTCTCTCTCTCTCTAAACCTTAGCATAAGGGCCTAAACGTTTTTCCTATCTTTAACCACTATTAATCCACAAATCTATCACTGTTGATATAAGTATTTTTAGATTAACCAATTTTTATCTAAGAACCATTCAAATTTCTTCATCATTGTCACCATCATCATTATTAGAATCACAATTCCGTCACTATAGGTCCACTATTTGCAGATTTGGTTGATTAAAGATTAGAAGATCGGTTAATATTGTTGGTTAGTAATATTTTAAAATTAGTGGATTTAATGTATTTGTTGTTTTTTCTTTTTCCTTTTATTTTCATCCCATATGTAGGACTATATTATCCCTTTGATGGGATTTGTTTTACTTGCCAATAGGATGGGTTTTATTCTTATAGGGAGGATCGTATCCCATATGTGAGACATTTTGATACTAGAAGAGATATGCTTGTTTAATCGGATGGGTCTTTGTACCTCCAACTCTTCATTAGTCAATTCTCTTATATTGATCTATTTGATTGATATGACTTTATTCCATGTAATGAAATTCTATCTTTTCTAGTTAATTAAAAAAAAAAAAGATACCAAAGGCCATTATAGAGTATACCGTGCGCCCAAAATCCATCCGTTATCATGATAAAATGGTGTTGACCCAAAATATTATCACAATTATTAAAATGCTTATAGAATTTATATTTTTTATGAACGAGAAAATAAATAAAAGAAAATCATAACTAATTAAACTTGTTACAATACATGATTGATCATTTCTTAACCGTAAAGCTGTGCTATTTTTGTAATTCTTTATTGTGAAATTTGAAAAATGGGTAAAATAAGAAGACATGATAGGTGCTTTGGTGCTTAAAAAAAAAAAAAAAAAAGGTGATCTAAGTTTTGATTTTTGGCAACTACATGTCTTATGTTTTGATAATTTTATAAATGAGTAACCTAAGTTTTATTTTTAACAAATATATTATCTTGTCTTTTAGTACTTTTTCAAATAAGTATTCTAAGTTTTGATTTTTGATAAATAAATGACATGAATATTTTCACTTTATTATGACATGAATATTTTCACTTTGTGTTAATAATATATAAGTTAATTAGTTCTTTGTTCATATCATTTTATTAAATTTATTTAATAATGTTATGTACCAATAAGTAAAAATCGCATATTCCTTGTTTATTATTAACACAAAGTGAAAAACAATATAGTTATATTTATTAAAAATCAAAACTCATATCATTTGTTTACAAAAGCTGTGATACTCCTCAAATATAGATGGCAGAACTCTAATCACAAAGGTGCATTTTTAGTGTAATGGCTCGGAGTTTGCTAAAACTCCAAAGTTAAGCATGCTCTAGGCAAAGCAATCGTAGGATGGGTGACTCCCTAGAAAGCGCTGGCACAAAAAGAACAAAACCATGTAATGTGTGGCCAAAGTGGATAATATCTCGATGGGTAAAGTTCTGAGTCCTTACACAATGTCTCTGGTGTCTTCATTGTGCCTGAGGGTGCGCTAGGAGGGCTAGTATACTTGGCATCATGATCCCTGCCTAGGGTGGCCTGAGGGCCTAGGGGTGCCCCCTCCGCTGCGGTGGAGCCTGAGGTGGCAAGTCGTGAAAAATGGTATCAGAGCAGTAGTTCTGGACCTGTGTAACGAAACTGACGGGGACATCAGTTCTATGTGTAGGGGAGTATGTGATACCTCTCAAATATAGATGGTGGAACTCTAATTACAGAGACATTTTTTCGATGTAATGGCTTGGAGTTTGTCAGAACTCCAAAGTTAAGCATGCTCTAGGCAGAGCAATCCCAAGATGGGTGACTCCCTCGGAAGCGCTAGTACCAAAAGGATAAAACCGTACAGCATGTAGCCACAGCAGATAATACCTCGGTAGGTAAAGTTTCGAGTCATTACACAGTGCCTCTGGTATCTTAGTTGTGCCTGAGGGGCACCCCTTCCGCTATGGCGTAGTCTGGGATGACAGGTCGTGACAAAAGCACCAAAAGGTTGGTTATATTTTTTAAAAATCAAAACTCATGTTATTTATTTGCAAAAATATTAAAATATAAGTTATATTTTATTAAAAATCAAAACTCATATTACTTATTTGTAAAAATATTAAAACACAATAAATGTTATTATATATTTCTCTTTAAAAATCGGGAAAAAAAAAGATTAGAAAGCATTTCGCCAATCCTTGGCAGGGGAGAGGAAAAATACGAATTAAAAAAAGTCAACTATGAAAAAAGAATTATAAAAAAAAAAGTCAACTATGATTACAGATGTCTTTCTGGCGATTGTCTTTCTTAATGGCAAATTGCAAACTGAGAATTGGAACAATTGACCAAATACCATGCTTGGCTTTTCTGTGACACAATCGACAAGTCAATAAAAATTAACAACGAAGTTGCATGGGTCCCATACAAAATTGAAGTTGTTAACAAAACTCAAAGTCTTCCCAGATCCGTCACCATTGACTTCGCCTTTTTTTCACTTGTTTTTTTAACCTCCGCGCGTTAAAATTGGTCTAAGGTTGTCGATGATGATGACAATAATAACCAATATTTTCAGATCTAATCTAAAGGCTTGATTCGAACATGCTAAAAGATTAATAATCAATATGTAAACTCTAGTTGAACCGAGATTAAATCACTGTTGAACCAACGAGTACTAAAAAAAGTTAGGTTAAATTTGAGGTGAACCGAATAGATCAACTCGATTCTAACAATAATCAACACAATCCCAACATAGATGACATGTTTCCAAAAAGCTAAATCATTTTGAACTCCACATGGATTCCTCTGGGCGACAGCTGCAGTTGAATTCCAAATCATAAAGGTGCAGTACCCAGTCTAAATTGTGTATTTAAATAATTTTATAACCATTCCATCATTGTAACGTGTACCTAAAATCTATCAATTATTGCAACGTCCCAAAATTTAAAGACATTTACAACTTGTCATATGTCCATAGCAAGTGTGGATATGCTAAGGCTCACAACCCATTAAAATTCATAATTTATGTTATAAATACTTTCGATTCTCTCATACATTGATAACTCCAAACAATATCATTTCACATACTAAACATCACAAATGACCTCCTAAATTTCATTTAATAAAGCTAAATAAATTCCATTGAAAGAGATCTCAAGTGGTCCATCATACCAAAACCATATGAGGAACATACATTGTAGCAAGAACCCCTGCTTCTCAACAAATATTAATCACTCTTCCACTTAAACTACAACATATGACTGTAGTCTTTGTTTTTGTAATTAAATACCCAACTTTAACTCAACAAGCGAAAGGTCTTCAATACTAGCGATATTTCCAAACCTACTAACTAGTTTCAACTATCAATGCAACTGTACATATGCTTACCATTAGTACGTGAATAAGATAATGGAATGAGTTGGAGCCCAATAAGTATAACACGAACACACATATGTGATGAAGACAATACAAATTCACATGCACACATATTAATAATATAACACCCAACATTTTATTATCTTTATTTTAAATTGAGCAAGCAAAATAGCAATAACTCAGTATCCCGCCATATGTAATATAATAATACATATATAATATATATATATATATATGATGTTGGAAACTCCCCAACATCCATGGGTCCAAAACTAAATATTAGGTACTTTTCCAACATCCTTGCAAAAACAAAACTTTTAGATCTACCCAAATAATTTTCATGTGCAATTCCACTCTTAAACAACACCACATATGAGAAATTGGGTCATCGTGATAATAATGTGGATACTCTTCACCTGTTATACTAGTAGTCACGCACAAGCAAAAAACACACTATTATAGCTAGATAATTAATTAGTCCATTTTAGTTTTATCTTAACAAGCACAAGTACAGGCATGGTATTCACATACCTAAAATGCAAACTCATAATGAAACTTCGCACCTTCTAAACTTGAGTAACAAAGTATTTGAAGTATATAGAATCATCTATTCCTCCAAAATATATTAATAAATCATATTTCCTATAATTCTCACTCTCACTCTAATCTTGTTTAAAGATAAGAGATTAATTTAGGGAAAAATTAAAAAAAAAAAATATATATATATATATATATAATTAACTCAATAAAATCAAGATTCATGGTTTTAAAACAATATTAAACCTTTATGATTAATTCAAGCAAGTTTCAAAGGTCTTTGATAAAGAAGAATTGAGTTTCGAAAAAATTGTGTTGTATGTAAGTGCCGATACAAACTATGTTGGAGGCTTTATACTTCTACACAAGTCTTAATACAATCGTTGTACTCAGTAGTGCTCAGTTCACGATCAAGATTTTCATTGTTTTGAAGCTATTATGTTCAATATGGATCTCAACACGACTCGTGTCGTCAATCATGTTGAGCACATAAACCCCCAAAAAACACTCAAAAAGTGTTTAACATGCATACAAACACGTTTTAAGTCATATTGAACATGGGCAAAGGGAAAAAAATGCAATTTTTTTGAATTCCAACGCTTTTTGTTTTTTCTCAACCTAATATACAAAACTCAATTGAATCCAAATACAATCTTCTCATATGCTTGTTCGTCTGTTCACACGTTTCAACAAATATTGCAACCAAAAGATTAAAACTTTCATAAAGAATCTTATTACCTTGTTATGAATTTGGTTAATCCTTTGTCTTTCCACTTTTCAAATTTTTTGCTTTTTAAGATTTCTCAAGAAATTCCCCAAAGCTCAATACTTCCCCAAAAAGATTATCATCAACACACAACTGCAAGAGCTTGACACCCAAGCGATTACTTTATTGGAAATGGTATATAATAGAAAGAAGAGGTTTTTTTTTTTTCTTTTTACACCTTACCAAAGTTTTCTTCAAGCAATATTCAAGAATTCGTATATAATAGTTATAAGAAATGGGTGAAACTATTGTACGTAGGAGAATGAATGAGAAATGGGCTTTTGAATCGACGTATTTTTTTTTAATTTAAATTAATGGACCATCTTGCCCCCATTTTAGTAATCAAAATTACTTTTCTACCATTTCTTATTATTTTACTTATTTGAGATATTTTAGTAGTCATAATAAGTACCCAAATATTACCTTAATTATTAAATTACTTTTAAAATTCATATCTTTTAAGAATGAAAAGAAAAAAACAAAAGAAAATCATAACTACTAAAACTTATTACAAAACATAATTGATAATCTCTTAACTGTAAAGTTGTGTTATTGTTGTAATCCTTTATTATAAAATTTCAAAAATGGTTAAAATACAAAAATATAACATGTGCTTTGTTATAAAGTCATGTAATTGAATAAATGATGATAAATTATTATTGATTTTATAAAAATCTAATGGAATTGATACTTAATTGTTCTTAATTTGATATTTCTGGTCATGAAGGACTTAGAATTGTAAATATACAAAAATTGAAGGGGTTTCAACAATTTTGAACGGAAAAATAAAGTATATCGACCATGGACAGAAGTATACCGCCAGCCTTCATTTTCATCAAGGGTAGCTTACATTCAATTTAACAAACACAGCTGACTTTGAAGGAAATTTTCACCAGCGTTCAGAATTTACATCGTACACTGGCCATTTTTCATCCTACATCATCGACATTAAGCCAACTTAGCATGTGTACAGATTGTAAATTATCAAGGCCGGCATCAACACTACTAGTGTGCAAGAGGAGTTTCATCAGCTTTGAAATTTTCAACGTACGCTAGCTATCTAGAACTATACACCACTGGTGTATCACCAGCTTTGCCAATGAACATATTCAAATTCTTTAACATGAGTGTCAATGCGACCAGTGTTCTTACCGATGCACAACCAACGCCATCTGTATGCCGCCGGTGTACAATCTATAACTACTAGTGTACATTGCAACTTTTGAAATTCCTTTGGTTTTGCTCATAAAACTTCTAAGGTTTCTTCATTTTTACATACACACGAATTTCTTATCTGATTTCCTTCAAATCTAAAGTAGATAATAGATCTTAGATTAGACTTACTAGAGCGTTGTTTTGGACTAAATTTTGTCAATTGAAACCTTGTAATCATTTGAAGGATTGAAGATCACGACTTTTATTGAAGTTTCACAACAAGATCTTTGTGATTGAATTTGGTGATTTATGATCTTTTATTGTTTATGCAAATTCAATATGTGATTTTTATCTTTATGATGAATTGTTTCATTGCAATTACTTTTATTTGTGTTTGTTTGAATCAATCCATGACTTACTAAGTTTTCATTATGGGAATATGATGAAACCCTAGAATTATTAATATGATAATTGTAGTCATGTTATAGAATTGTTAGATTTGTGGAATATTCATGTTGTAATTCGTACTATGAATCATTTGGGTTTATATGAATCTTGATAACTTAGAAGGGAAATTAAGGTTCAACAAAGAATTCTTAAATCTAGGTTAAATAACAATTGCGGAAGTGGCGTAATTTAATCTAATTTAGAAATTATCTTTTGAGTTTCGTGCAATGTTTTATATTAGTTTCTCACCAAGGGATTAGGGGAAATTGGTTTAGGCATTAGTCAATCGTAGAATTGGAAAATTCATGATTGTAAAGTTGATTCCATTGTTAATTTGTGTAGCCGAAGCTAATAGGTTAATTGGTGATTTGTGAAGATTTTGAAACTTGTAAAAGGATTAAGATTTTGATAATTTTATATGAATATCCACAAAGCTAATAGTTATTATAACACTATAGCGATTTGATTAGTACAACCGGGATAGATTCTGTTCTTTCCACACTCAATCGATATATATATATATATATATATATATATATTAAACACTCTCTTTGCTCTCATGGATAAGTTTAATCTAGGCTTAGGAGTAGTTAATGTAAACCCCAAGATTTTTCATACAAATAGAAATAGATGAAAATATAAAAATAGAAGATAAAATGATAATATAGAACTCAATCAAGACCTTGGAATTAAACCAGAAGTAGAAATGAGCTTGTATATAATTTCAACCCCTAAAACAAAATTATCTAGATAGCATTTAAGATTACTAATAACATTTCATAGTGGGTATTGTAAATTCAAGATAAAGAAATAACCTAACTAAGATTTCAAATTTATTGAAAAGTAGATATTCGATAATGCTGATAGTTAGAAAATGATAATTTATAGATGAACCGTTAAGATTATGAATACACAATAAAAATATAAACAGATGTATAACTAATAATCTAGACTTCAAATAAATATTTGGATCATACTATTGTTCTAGTTAGTAAATTCTTAAGCTATTAAAGCCTAAAACAAAAATTGACCTATTAAGCTCATAAAACCCTAGTTGTGGGAGATAAAATTCTAAAAATAATTTATCGTGTAAACTTTAAACCCAAAGTTGAACTTAATAACAATTTAGAAAATTTGTAGAACTCTATATAAATTTTTGGAGATAAAACTTTTGAATAATTGTCATATTTGTACTCGTTTAACTTATTAAAATATCCTAAAACTAAGATAATTAAGCAACTAATATTATTATATAATAATTTACTCATTTTTTGATGCAAATGGGGCAGTTATGTGGCTGAAATTTCATCAATTTTTCCCCAGCCAAAATACCTCTCAAGTTTGTCCGATAATACACTCTTAAGTCAACAAATGCACACACTCACCAATCAAAGAGAGACAACTGGATAAGCTAATTAATGCAGTAAATTGTAAGTTGAAGAAGCAAACACGGGAGGAGAAACAAAAACCAAAACCACCTCTCCTTTCTTTTCTTATATATATACATTTAAACACATTAAGGAACAAGCAAAAAACTCCATTAATTACCAAAGTTTCTAGAACAAAAGAACTCTCAACTGGAGACCAAATCAACCTAAAAACCGAACCCAACTCATCCCAAATACTCTAGCTTGGATCAGAGAAAAAACTAGACTAAAAACGCTCAAGTTAGTAACAAGGTAAATTGATTCGTTTTCGCTTGTTGTTTGTTAAAAACAATGATTTAAACTGACTTATGATAATCATAAGATCATTGTCAAACCAAATACAAGCTTTGAATTGCACCCAACAAGCTCAAACAAGGTAAAATTCGAAAACCCTGGTTGTACTTTTCCATATTCGTAAATTTAAGATCACATGCATGTAGATGCGTTATTAGTTGATGTATTTATATATATATATATATATATATATATACATACACCATAGAAACACTTAGAAACGATTTGGAAATGATTATAACGTAGAAAATTGAAGAAATACAAATTGGTTCATCGGAGAAGATGATGAATAGTATCAACACTGCCCATAAGCCAGTAGTGTACATGCTCAATGCCGGCGGCGTACGAGTATGGGCGAGCGGTGTTGAGATGGCTTACACTGGGACAGAAACTACGTAAAATTTATTTTTATGTAAAATAAATGAACACGGGCTAACTGGAGTTATACGTCAGCAGCGTATAGTTCGGCGTACGTGGTAAAGCTGGCGACCTATGAGCCAGCGTATCCTGATACGAAATAATATGTGAAAAATAAGAATGCCGGCATTTGGGTTTCAACGTCGGTGGCGTTGGAGCCTGCGTACACCCATGTTTTTCCTACGAGAAGTCTACATTACACAAACAGAAAATATATATAATAAATACCAATAAACATATTATATATATATATATATATATATCAAAACAAAATTTACTAAGTACATAAACAAATACAAATACTTAGAATAATAATATGTTTAATATTCGATAACTTCTAAAACCCTAGAAACTATAGGAAATATTGAGTATTATTAGCAACTATAATTATCAAATATTTGTTTTATATAGATATATAGGTAAGAATGGAAATTGAAACAAGCTAAATTTATGAATAATGTGACTTCTAAAAATGACAAAATAATTGTATGAAGTAGATTAAGAGAAACACGACGACACTAAATAATGGTAAACGGATATGAGTTACTATAATGAGTCAGATAGAGAATAACATAAAAATAGTAATAATAACTATAAAATATAAACTTATTAAATATCAATTTTTTGAATACCAGATAAATGTATATAAATATTAAGCAAGACCGAGACAAGCAACATGAAAATAAAGATTAATTGATAATTGTTATCATAAGACTATTAAAGGACCAAAATAAGTAATAAAAACCGAGCCAAATATCAATTTAGAATACTAGACACTTATAGAAGTTTAGTTATATAATCTATATTATATTGATGAATATTTTATTCGTCCCAATAGGTGACTTTGATACCATAGAGGACCTTCTGGCAGATTACTACAACTAGTCACTATGAGAAGGTGAGTAATTCTGTCATATTATACAGTTTGTGCTTGTAATTAGCTGAATATGTAATGCAAAGATAATAATATGAATGTTTTGATAGAAATGTGTTGTGATATGATTGTATGATTGTTAATCTACCATTATGAAAGTGATAATACAATGGTATGATGATGTGAAATAGTATGATGATTATTGTGTGTAATGTATGACCACCATAAAATTGAATAAGAACTATTAACTTATTAAATAATCTGGTCATGCATTGCACGTACTGCATTATTGCATATATAAACGGGTGACAGCCTGCTATGTATTAATATTTCATTTCTCTATTAATGCTTGGTTTTTCTAAAGTGTTAGTTCTTCTAAGGTTTTCTTTGTTCCATTGGTTATAAGGGAATTAAGTGGCAACGAAGAATGCCACTCGTAGTATCGCTTTGAAATGATTAACACTTACGGAGTTTCTAAGGATGGATGCAGGAAATGGTCAGTTAAAACAGTTATTAAATTTAAAGTGATAACCCTAAGACGAGAAATCGTTGATTTTCCTATAGACTTAGTCTCTTTTGGGCAGGTGGGTCATAAAGTAAATGTTCTTCTACCCTAAAAAGAGGGCATAAATCTTTTTTCTGTTTAGATTCTAGATCATCTAAGCTTGTATCTAAGCATATGTTTGAGTGATTGCATGACATACGATTTGTTAATAACTTGCTTAATGTGTAATATGTCTAGTTATTCACTAAGCCGTGGTTTCGCTCACAATCCCATAGCATTTTCAGGTTTACGCTTCAACTTTGGTTAGTTACTTCCAGAAATATGGCTCTGGTAAAAGCTTAAAAGCTGGAGGCCTATGGTTTTATTTGGGATTAATGGTTTATATTTTCCTAGAATGAATTAGCTGGTATTATCATATCAGTTATGTATGTAGAGAATTACAAAAAGACTACATGGTTTGTAATAAATTATGATACTTTATGATTAAGATGATAGTTATTTACCAATTTATTTCTTACTTGTATTTATCATTTCTTATCAAAGAAACTAAAAGATCCTGTTATTTTGGAAAATATGTCGCTCTCCAAAGGTAATTTAGTGATAGTATTCAGGTGTGACTTGTCTACTTCTACTAGGACACCCTTGGGGCGTAATAGATTTAAGTTAGTATCAGAGCACGGTTGCTGGTATAAGAAAGATAAATATATGAAAGAAATGCATTGGTAAATGTAGTAAGTTTAGATCCAATTAGCACCCTTTAGTAATAATTAGGTAGTTATGGGTAGAGTTACATTGCACAATTAGGAATAAAATCTGTGTGATTATTATTAATCATGCAAATTTTTTGTGTGCAGACTAATCCTGCTGCATGCCATATTAGATAGGAGATATTTAGTATGCCGGAAGAATAGACTCTAACAGATTACAGACGCAGATTGCAGGTCTTGGTAGATGATTCGTATCTATGTGGGATTACCAAAACCCTAAAGGAGATACTGAGCACTTGGAAAAGAAGATTGCAGCCTCTATTTAAAGGATGGTTATTTCTGATGGAGATGGCCTTTCCAAATAATGGATCAGCTATAGAGACACTCTATAGATTCGAGAGGTTGATAGTTTAGAAGAGAGGTGGTATGGAGATTGATAACATAGCATTCATAGCCTCATCTAGATCTGTGAGACCAGATCCTCCTGATTTTAAAGTTTGGGTATCTATTGGAGGAGAGGCAGTTTATGCTCATAAAAATTCGATATGATTACATTCGGGTGGGAGACGACACAGCCTATGATGATGACTTGATGCTTGCACAGGTGATTAGATGCAACCATTCCAGACGTGCATTGATGAGGAAGCCTCCCATTATACCTGAGATAGCAGGTGAGTTCCAGCGTCCCCCTTCTATGCAGGATAGAGTAGTACAGGTGTCGGTTCAGACTACAGTTCATAAAAGAAGTGTAACAACAGAGTTGCTAGATGAAAGAGAGAGAAAGAGTCGAAGGATTGAGGTAGAAAAGTATGTCTCCAATTATAATTATGCCAGATGGATAGGAACTGCACATGGAGGGTGGATTGAGAGAGATGTACCTCCTAGTTCCGAGAGTGAGCAGAAGCCTACTCCTAGAGGTATCCGGATGATGGATACGGATCTGATCTTGGCACCACCAGGAGATAAGGACATGAGGATTGATATTAGTGACAGCAGCTCCAAGGAAGAGGACAATTACCCTCAGGAGAAGGGCAAGAGTCGCCTTTATCCTAGCCCTTGAGTCAGATCTAGTATTATATGATGATGATGTTTGTACTATCTATTAGTGATGGCATGATAGATACGATATTGATAGACTTTTGATGGTACATGTATGCGTAACATGTAATATGTAAGGCGATGTATATGTATCTTTTGATGACCTTAGTATTAGAAGCTATATATAGAGTTAGTGCCATTTTTTATATGTACATAATGCACTAACCATGAGAAGTTTACGTGTATTTTGGTTATGTATATATATGTGTGATATATATATCTATATGAATGACTTTGATGTCTTTTAGTAAAGGTAAACCATGATCCAATCTAAATAACATGTTTAAATATTAATAGAATGCCAAGAGGGAGAAATAGAAATAGAATCACAAGGATATCTAGAAATCCACCAATAAATGCCCCTGCACCATCCCAAAACCGATTAGAAGATGTTTTGCAAAGTCTCTAGCAACAAAATGTATTGATCTTGCAAGTTTTACAAAATATACAAGCAACAAATGTAGCACCACCTGCTGAGGCACTGGCAATGCCTCCAACAACTCCCAGAGGAAATGAAAGGCATACTGCACCGGTTCAATTTCAGGAAAATGGACCATTGAACCCTGATGAATCTGCTACTGAGGTGCAAGGACTGCCCCAATATGAACAAGAATTGCCACCACCACCACCTTTACGTCCGCAGAGGAACTTGTTGCCAGAATTCATTAAATGCAATAGGTACTTTGAAGGACTACCGGGAAAGCTAGAAGAAGCTGAGGACTGGCTAGCTCAGATTGAGCGATCCCTTGATGTTTTCCAGGTACCTGAAGCTTTGAGGGTACCATATGGAACTTATTTGCTAAGATTAAAAGAACGGATATGGTGGAACTCAAAACAACGAAGTTTGCCACAACCTATCACTTGGGAAGTGTTTAGACGGGAATTTTTGAAGGAATATTTCCCAGGCAGTCTAAAAGCAAAGCATAGCACTAACCTGATGAATCTAACACAAGGAAGTAAGACAATTAATGAGTATGAACATGAGTTCAATCAGTTGTTACAGTTTGCTCTAGATGCTTATCGGGACAGTGATGAGCTAAAGAGACAGACTTTCATGGCTAGATTAGAACCACATTTCCAGAGAAGACTTGCTGAATTTGAAGTCGATAACTTCGCGGCTATGAAAGAAAAATCCCAAATCATTGAACGAGCAAGGACATATGAAATTGAAAGGTATGAGAAGAAGGGGCCAACTTTTGGGAAGAGAACATATGATGGTTCTATGGCAAATCCTGTGCCTAAGAAGATTAAATTCTTCAAACCTTTCAGTGTGAACAAAGGAGGAGTAATTAGAAAGAACAATGTCACATGTTGGAAATGCAAGGGTTCTCATTATCCAAGGGAGTGTCCACAATTGCAACATAAAATGTTATTACTGTGGAGAAAGTGGACACATGGCAAATAATTGTCCAAAAAGAAATATTACAACCTGTTTTGTATATAACAAAGTTGGCCATATATCAACCAACTGTCCACAGAAAGTGAATACAATAGCTAGATCTTCACAGCCTAGAGGAATAGTTAGAGTCGTAGGACTGAAAAATGGAAATGCCAATACCAGTAAAGCTAGTACAACAACTAGAGTCTTTGCTATGTATGGGAATCCGGTTGAGGATGTGGATATGGAAGGGGAAGATGAAGAAAATATATGGGAAGAAGTTGACCCTGATGATTATGGCCTCATTGCAGGTATGTAGTTACATATTTGTTTATTTAAAGTTATATATGGGAAGAAATTGCGTATGCTTTATTTGACACGAGAGAAACACATTCTTTTGTAAATGTTGGATTAACAAGGCGTATAGAATTACCAATTGAAAACATGAGTAAAGAATTGAGAGTTACCACGCCAACAGGTGACTTAGTGATAACATAGGAGATGATAAAGAGTTGTCCATTAAAGATTAGAAATCAGGAATCGATTGCTAATTTGATCATGGTAGATATGCAAAAATATGATATTATTCTGGGTATGACCTAGTTAACTGCTGTAAAAACAAAAGTTAATTGTTGTCTCAAAATGATATCTTTTGTCAATAATCAAGGAGAAAGAAAGGAGTATAGGGGTGAAATACTTAAAGGGGTCGAGAATAGGATAACAACAATTGAAGTGGAAAATGAAGAAGATATGGAGTTAAACGGATGTATTCTTAGAGCAACCGAGGGTGAATCCAAAGCATTAGATATTCATTCTATCATAACAGTGCGTGAATATTTGGATGTATTTCCAAATGAATTACCTGGATTACCCCCACACAGAGAAGTGGAATTTTCAATTGATTTGATACCTGGAACAGGACCAGTATCAAAAGCTTCGTATCGCATGGCACTAGTAGAATTGAAAGAATTAAAGGTGCAATTGCAAGAATTGTGGGAAAAAGGATTTATCAGACCTAGTGTTTCCCTATGGGGAGCATCAGTATTGTTTGTTAAGAAGAAAGATGGTTCAATGAGACTCTATATTGACTATAGAGAATTAAACAGAGTGACTATCAAGAACAAATATCCTTTACTGAGAATTAATGATCTCTTTGATCAATTGAGAGGAGCAAAGGTATTTTCTCGAATTGATTTAATGTCAGGATATCATCAAATCCGAATTAAGGCAGAGGATGTACCAAAGACTGCATTCTGAACTAAGTGTGGTCATTATGAATTTTTTGTCATGCCATTTGGACTAACCAATGCACCTGCAGTTTTCATGGACTTGATGAACCGTATTTTTAGACCTTTATTAGATATCTGTGTGATTGTTTTCATAGATGATATACTAGTATATTCGTCTATTGAAGAGCAATACGATGAGCACTTGAGGAGTGTATTACAAATACTGAGAGACAATAAGTTATATGCCAAACTGTCTAAATGCGAATTTTGGCTTAGAAGTATATAATTCCTTAGACATATTATTTCTGGTGAAGGAATATCGGTTGATCCTGCAAAAGTTAAAGCTATTGTGGAATGGAAAAGACCTGAAACTATTATGAAAGTTAGGAGTTTCTTGGGATTAGTAGGATATTATCGAAAATTTGTGAAAGATTTCTCAAAAATTGCATGACCCCTTACACAACTAACCAGGAAGAATGAGAAATTTGAGTGGAATGATCAACGTGAACAAAGTTTCCAAGAATTGAAAAAGAGGTTAGTATCGACACCAATATTAGTTCTGCCTAATGACAAGGATCTATATATTGTCTACAGTGATGCATCCAGAAATGGTTTAGGATGTGTGCTGATGCAAAACGGGAAGGTAATAGCATATGCTTCTAGACAGTTAAAACCACATGAGATGAATTACCCCACTCATGATTTGGAGTTAGCTGCTATTGTATTTGCACTCAAAATTTGGTGTCATTATCTGTATGGACAGAAATATGAAATATATACGGATCACAAGAGTCTAAAGTATATATTTACATAAAAGGAGTTGAACATGAGACAAAGAAGATGGTTGGAATTAATTAAAGATTATGATCTGACTATTAACTATCATCCTGGCAAAGTGAATGCAGTGGCTGATGCATTAAGTCGTAAAAATTACGGGGAAGTAGCTTCAATGTTGACGGAGCAGAAAGAACTCATCAAAGAAATTGAGAAATTAAACTTGGAGTTTTCAATGCAAGGTTTGGAAGCTGAATTAGGAAACTTGATTTTAGAGCCTACTTTACTCCAACGGATTAAGGAAGCTCAGAAAGAGGATATTGAAATCTAAGAGATTAAACAAGGATATCCCAATGAAAATATAAGAATTTTCATGTGGATGATGAAGAAGTGTTAAGAATGAGCAAAAGATTGTGTGTGCCACGTGATGAAAGCTTGAGGAAGGAATTAATGCATGAAGTACATTATTCTGGATATTCTATGCATCCAGGAGAAACAAAAACATATCAATAATTAAAAAGTGAATATTGGTAGAATGGAATGAAAAAGGATATTGCAGAATTTGTTGCTAAGTGTGATGCGTGTCAAAGCATAAAAGATGAACACCAAAGACCCGGTGGATTGCTGAAAACATTGCTAATTCTAGAATGGAAATGGGATCAAATATCTATGGATTTTGTATATTCATTACCTAAGACAAATGCAGGCTATGATGCTGTTTGGGTCATTGTGGATAGACTCACAAAATCAGCTCATTTCTTGCCAATTAACATGACATATCCATTAGAAATGTTGGCATGAATATATCTTAAGGAAATTGTGAGATTACATGGTGTACCGGCGGGTATAGTGTCAGATCGACATCCACGGTTTGTTTCCAAATTTTGGCAAGGATTGCAAAAAGCCTTAGGAACACAACTAAAGTTCAGTTTGGCTTACCATCCTCAAAACTAATGGAAAACCGAGAGAACTATTCAGACCTTGGAAGACTGTTGAGATCTTGTTTTGGAATTCAAAGGAAATTGGGATCAACACTTACTATTGGTTATCATTCAAGTATCAGAATGCCACCATATGAAGCATTATATGGTAGGAAATGTCAGTCACCATTTGTAGACACCCAATTTTTGCTCAATTAATTAAGGCTTAAATTTATAATAAAAATTAGTATTATATTGAGCTCATAAAAAATGAGAGAGTGAAAATAAAAAAAAAAAAGGGAGTGAGAAATAGAGAGAAAAGAAAAGAATAAAAATAAAAAAAAAAGAGAATAAAAAAGAGAGAAAATAAAAAAGAGAGAGAATAAAAAATAGAAAAAAAATAATAAAATGAGAGATAAATATATAGAAAATTATTTGAGCTCAATATAGTATATAGTTTTATTATAAATCATTTTTAAAGTTAATTAAACAAAATTTTCATTTTTGTTTAATTAAACTCATTTTTCCAAAAACCTTAATTAGTGATGAGTTAGCTACATGACCAAGGCACAGGCCAACGGCCTAACGGTTCAAAACATTGACACATGAGCTCAGGTGCGAGAGGAGACCCAAGTTCAATCCTAGCTAAAGGCAAAAATTTTGCTATTTTTGCCTTTTTTTTTTTTTGGATTGTCCAACCAAAAGTCATGTTGGTTCACATACTTGGGGTTACAATTCCATCAATAAATCTTCATTAATTTAAAAAAAAAAATAGATACACTCAAGAGGCATGGGATACATTAATTTTGGACCAAATTCGTGCATCAAAGTAAGCCAAAAGATACTTCAATCAAAGCTTCAAAATTGGGAAAAATATGAAAAGTTGTGACTCTTCAAATTTGATTCATGGCAAAATTGAATGAATTAATTCAATTAAACTCATCCAAACGAAGAGTCATGAAGTTTAATCACTCGAATCGTGTCTAATTCGAAGGATTAATCATGAATCGACTCCCAAATTCCCAAACGTTTTGATGAAAGAACACAACGATTCGTAATCCAACAATTGAGCATTAATGGATTCACGAAACGACGATTAATCTTAGCACTATAAATAGGATCACCACACAAGGCAAATGCACAATTCAATTTCAAAAAAAAAAAAAACACACTGAGAGAGTGAGATCTGAAAATTCGAGAGTTTGTGCAAAATTTGCAAAATTCGCAAATTCGAAGCTTGTTTGGAGTTTTTGATCCAACTGAAGTGTTTGGGAAGTGTTTAGGAAGTGTTCCTGAGGTTCTAGTGTGCTTGGATTGGATCGAAATTGAGTTGCAAAGCTCTGAAAATTTTTTCCTAAATTGCCGCCGTACGACCGCCGAGAAGCACCACCGGAGCCGCCCCTTGTCGCCGTTCTGGGTGCACGCCACCACCTCCAGGAGCTCTGCTGTCGCACCAGAAGTCGGGCTGACAAACTCCCAGCCGCCGCCGACCATCAGAGCCCCCGGAATCCTCCTCGAAGTGCCGCGACTTCATCTTCTTCGCCCGACTGGTCAGATCCGACCCGAAAATCCGAAGTCCAACCCGCCCCCTGGTCAACGGTCAACGGTCAGCCCAGATCAGACGGCCCAGATTCGATCATCCAAATCCAATGATCCAGATTTGATCAAGGTGATCAACGCCTCAGATTGAGTCAACGAGATCAGACGGCTAGGATTGGTCTTCAGATCAGACGATCCAAATTGCATCCGCTCCATCCAACGGCCCAGGTCAGTCCGTATTATTTTATTATATTTTTATTATATAATTAATTTCGAAAAATAGAAAAAATAGGAAAAAATTCATTAAAAAAAGAAAAATTAATAAAAAATTCAGAAAAATTCAGAAAAATCCAGAAAAATTAAAATAATTATTTTTAGCAATTTGTGATATTTTTGAATATTTTATGAGTATGTATTTATACATAAATTGATCTTAAAATGTATGTTTGATACATAAGATGTATTGTTTTTGTATTCTAATTTTTGATATGATATATTTTGAATATGTTTTGAATGTGTGTGATGATTATTGAATTTTGAAAAATAATAAATTGAAAATGGGTTTTCTAAATCAAAGTTGTTTTTGAATAAAAAAAATAATTTTTTTTAAAAAAAAAATTGAATTTGTGGATGATGAAAGAAATGAATGAAGATGAAAGAATTGTTGTTGAATATTTTTGAGAATCATGATATTGATCAAGTTTTTTATCAAAATTTATCTTCATAAATTTACTATGAAGATATTAATCAAGTTTTTATCAAAATTATCTTCATAAATTTGCTATGAAGATAATATTCAAAGTTTTCAATCAAGTTATTTTCATAAATTTGCTATGAAGATAATCAATCAAGTTTCTCATCAAATTATTTTCATAAATTGTCTATGAAAATAATTAAAAGTTTCAATTAAGTTATCTTCATAAATTTGCTATGAAGATAATCAATCAAGTTTCTCATCAAATTATTTTCATAAATTGTCTATGAAAATAATTAAAAGTTTCAATCAAGTTATCTTCATAAATTTGCTATGAAAGATAATCAATCAAGTTTCCATCAATTATTTTCATAAATTGTCTATGAAAATAATTAAAAGTTTCAATCAAGTTATCTTCATAAATTTGCTATGAAGATAATCAATCAAGTTTCTCATCAAATTATTTTCATAAATTGTCTATGAAAATAATTAAAAGTTTCAATCAAGTTATCTTCATAAATTTGCTATGAAGATAATCAATCAAGTTTTCATCAAATTATTTTCATAAATTGTCTATGAAAATAATCAAAAGTTTCAATCAAGTTATCTTCATAAATTTGCTATGAAGATAATAATTCAAGTTTTAATCAAATTATTTTCATAAATTGTCTATGAAAATAATCAAAAGTTTCAATCAAGTTATCTTCATAAATTTGATGTGAAGATAATAAGTTTTCCTCAATATTATTTCATAAATTTCTATGAAGATAATAATCATAAAGTTCATCAAATTTATTTTCATAAATTTAACTATGAAAATAATAATTAAAGTTTTCATCGAAATATTTTCATAAATTTGCTATGAAAATATTCATTCAAGTTTAATCAAATTGATTTTTCATGTAGCATTAGAGTAGCCATGAATTATCATGAATTGGTTTTGAAAGAAAAAATGATTTTTTTTTTGGAAAAAATGTGTTTCATAAAATAAAAAAATCAATTAGATCATAGATCATCAAAAATGATTTTCATAAAAAATTCAAAATTTAATGAATTTAAAGTGAAAAGAGTTCAAAAATTAAAATTGATCAACAAACTAAGGTTCTTTTTTAAAAGAACTACGTTTGTCTGATCTCAATTAGCGAGTACGTAGGCACCTACGGGCGACAATAAAAAATGAAAAAATGCTTTTGTTTTTAATATTGTGAATAATTATTTTGTAAATATAATTTTTTTTTAAAAAGGAAATATAAAAACAAAAACAAAAAATGTGACTTGTAAATATTTTAGTTTGAATTTTTGAGCATATAAAGGATAGATTATAAATTTAAAATTCCGAAAGTGGTAACCGATTTGGTTTTAATAGGTTAGCCCCCGAATCCATGATATCTGGTTTTTAAAAGTTTGTTTTTTTTTTTTTATGATCAAATTTTTTCGCAGACTAGTAGCTAAGTTAGGATCAACCGACCCATTGATCCTAGCTTTTGTTTTTTTTTCCCGATTTATATCGGGTGGCGACTCTAAATCATTTTCAAAAATTAAAATTTCTTTTAACCCCTAGTCGAGGATTCATGTTAAATGGGTTCGGGTTTAATGTGAATCGGGTTAGGAGAAATGAATCAGATAGTGGAAAAATCCAGGCTCGACACCATTATTCTGGCATAATTTAAAGAAAGTAATGATTGGACCTGAATTGGTACAAGAGACAATTGATAGGGTCATTGTGACAAAACAAAAAATAAAAGAAGCTCAAGACAAACAAAAGAGCTGGGCAGACTTAAAAAGAAGGGAATTAGAATTTTCTGAAGGAGAACATGTCTACCTAAAGATAAGTCCAATCAAAAGTCTTCATAGTGGACAAACAAAAGGAAAATTGAGTCCTCGATATATTGGACCATTCGAGATATTGGAACGAGTTGGAAATCTGGTATATTGTCTTGCGTTACCACCAAATTTATCTGGTATACATAATGTTTCCCATGTATCAGTACTAAGAAAGTATATACCAGATCCAGATAAAAGTGGTTGAGTTGGAACCAATTAATCTGAAAGAGAACTTGACCTACGAGAAGTAACCTATTTAGATATTAGACAGAAAAGTGCAAACTCTCCGAAATAAAGAAATCCGTTATGTCAAAGTGTTATGGGATTTCCAAACTGAAGAAATGACCTGGGAATCAGAGGACGAGATCAGGAAAAGCTATCCTTATTTGTTTGAAAATTTAGATACGCATATAAGCTTTGGGGACAAAGCTTATTTTAAGGGGAGGAGAATGTAAACCCCAAGATTTTTCATACAAATAGATATAGATGAAAATATAAAAATAAAAGATAAAATGATAATATAGAACTCAATCAAGACCTTAGAATTAAACCAGAAGTAGAAATGAGCTTGTATATAATTTCAAACCCTAAAACAAAGTTATCTAGATAGCATTTAAGATTACTAATAACATTTCATAGTGGGTATTGAAAATTCAAGATAAAGAAATAACCTAACTAAGATTTCAAATTTATTGAAAAGTAGATATTCGATAATGCTGATAGTTAGAAAACGATAATTTATAGATGAACTGTTAAGATTATGAATACACAATAAAAATAAACAGATTTATAACTAATAATCTAGACTTCAAATAAATATTTGGATCACACTATTGTTCTAGTTAGTAAATTCTTAAGCTATTAAAGCCTAAAACAAAAATTGACCTATTAAGCTCATAAAACCTTAGTCGTGGGAGATAAAATTCTAAAAATAATTTATCGTGTAAACTTTAAACCCAAAGTTGAACTTAATAACAATCTAGAAAATTTGTAGAACCCTATATAAATTTTTGGAGATAAAACTCTGGAATAATTGTCATATTTGTACCCGTTTAACTTATTAAACTATCCTAAAACTAAGATAATTAAGCAACTAAATATTATTATGTAATAATTTACTCAATTTTCAATGCAAATGGGGCAATTATGTGGCTGAAATTTCATCAATTTTTCCCCATCCAAAATACGTCTCAAGTTAGTCCGATAATACACTCTTAAGTCAACAAAATGCACACACTCACCAATCAAAGAGAGACAATTGGATAAGCTAATTAATGCAGCAAATTGTAAGTTGAAGAAGCAAACATGAGAAGAGAAACAAAACCATAACCGCTTCTCCTTTCTTTTCTTCTATATATACATTTAAACACATTGAGGAACAAGCAAACAAACTCCATTAATTACCAAAGTTTCCAGAACAAAAGAACTCTCAACTGACGACTAAATCAACCTAAAAACCAAACGCAACTCATCCCAAACACTTTAGCTCGGATCAAAGCAAAAACTACATTAGAAACGCTCAAGTTAGTAACAAGGTAAATTGATTTGTTTTGGCTTGTTGTTTGTTAAAAAAAATGATTTAAACTGACTTCTAATGATCATAGGATCATTACCAAACCAAATACAAGCTTCGAATTGCACCAAACAAGCTCAAACAAGGTAAAATTCGAAAACTCTAGTTGTACTTTTCCAAATTCGAAAATTTAAGATCACATACATGTAGATGCGTTATTTATGTGTGTGTGTGTGTACATGATAGAAACACTTTGGAATGATTATAACATAGAAAATTGAAGAAATACAAACTGGTTCATCGGAGAAGATGATGAATAATGTCAACACTACCTATAAGCCGCAGTGTACACGCTCAACGCTGGTAGCGTACGAGTGTGGGCCGGTGGCGTTGAGACAGCTTACATTGGGATAGAAACTACGTAGAATTTATTTTTACATAAAATGAATGAACGCCAAATAACTAGAGTTATATGTTGGTAGCATATAGTCCGGCATACGTGGTAAAGCTGGCAGCCTATGAGCTAGCATACCCTAATATGAAATAATATGTGAAACATAAGAATGTCGGCATTTGGGTTTCAACGTTGGTGGCGTTGGAGCCGGCGTACACTCATGTTTTTCCTACGAGAAGTCTATATTACACGAACATAAAAAATATATAATAAATACCAATAAACATATTATATATATATATATATCAAAACAAAATTTACTAAGTACATAAATAAATACAAATACTTAGAATAATAATATTTTTAATATTCGATAACTTCTAAAACCCCAGAAACTATAGGAAATATTGAGTATTATTAGCAACTATAATTATCAAATATTTGTTTTATATAGATATATAGGTAAGAATGGAAATTGAAACAAGCTAAATTTATGAATAATGTGACTTCTAAAAATGACAAAATAATTGTATGAAGTAGATTAAGAGAAACACGACGACATTAAATAATGGTAAACGGATATGAGTTACTATAATGAGTCAGATAGAGAATAACATAAAAATAGTAATAATAACTACAAAATATAAACTTATTAAATATCAATTTTTTGAATACCAAATAAATGTATATAAATATCAAGCAAGACCGAGACAAGCAACATGAAAAAAAGATTAATTGATAATTGTTATCATAAGACCATTAAAGGACTAAAATAAGTACTAGAAACCGAGCCAAATATCAATTTAGAACACTAGACACTTATAGGAGTTTAGTTATATAATCTATGTTACATTGATGAATATTTTATTTGTCCCAATAGATAACTTTGATACCATAGAGGACCTTCCAGTAGATTACTATGAGTAGTCACTATGAGCAGGTGAGTAATTCAGTCATATTATACGGTTTATGCTTGTAATTAGCTGAATATGTAATGCAAAGATAATAATATGAATGTTTTGATAGAAATGTGTTGTGATATGATTGTATGATTGTTAATCTACCATTATGAAAGTGATAATACAATGGTATGATGATGTGAAATATGATGATTATTGTGTGTAATGTATGACCACCATAAAATTAAATAAGAACTATTGACTTATTAAATAATCTATTCATGCATTGCACGTGCCGCATTATTGCATATATAAACGGGTGCCTGCTACGTTTTAATATTTTAGTTCTCTATTAATGCTTAGTTTTTCTAAAGTGTTAGTTCTTCCAAGGTTTTCTTTATTCCATCAGTTCTACGGAAACTAAGTGAGAACCAAGAACGTCGCCCGTAGTCTTGCTTTGAAATGATTAATACTTAAGGAGTTTCTAAGGATGGATACAGGAAATTGTCAGTTAAAACAGTTATTAAATTTAAAGTGATAACCTTAAGATGAGAAATCGTTGACTTTCCTGTAGACTTAGTCTCTCCTAAGTAGGTAGGTCATAAAGTAAATGTTCTTCAGCCCTAAAAAGAAGCGTAAATCTTTTTCCTGTTTGGATTCTAGATCATCCAAGCTTGTATCTAAGCATATGTTTGAGTGATTGCATGACCTACAATTTGTTAATAACTTGCTTGATGTCTAATCTGTCTAGTTGTTCACTAAGCCGTGGTTTCGCTCACACTCCCACAACATTTTCAGGTTTATGCTTTGACCTTAGTTAGTTACTTCCAGAAATATGGCTCTGGTAAGAGCTTAAGAGTTGGAAGCCTATGGTTCTATTTGGGATTAATGGTTTATATTTTCCTAGAATGAATTAGCTGGTATTATCATATCAGTTATGTATGTAGAGAATTACAAAAAGACTACATGGTTTGTAATAAATTATGATACTTTATGATTAAGATGGCAGTTATTTACTAATTTATTTCTTACATGTATTTATCATTTCTTATCAAAGCAACTAAGATTCTGTTATTTTGGAAAATATGTCACTCTCCAAAGGTAATCTAGTGATAGTATTCAGGTGTGACTTGTCTACTTCTACTAGGATTCCTCGGGGCGTGACAGTTAATTGCTTAATTGTTTAAAAATCGACTATCTGAACAATAGTAGCATCTAATACATATTTAGTGGTTAAGTTATCCTCATGAGAATTATACTCTATTCATCACTATATTACTTCATCTGACCTAGTATACTTACTAGAAGAATTCGCTCTTTATTTTATCTATACTTTTATAGCAGATCAAGTTTTTGGCGCCGTTGTCGGGGATTATCTTAATATTAAACTACATTAGTTCCATTATTAATTTAAGCGCATTTCATGGACTTAGTTGTTTTCTATTCTCTGTGCAAGTATTATATGCGTAGGAGTAAGAGTGATGAGCTTCTACCATTTAATTCTGAGATTGAACCCACCTTGCACCAGTTAATAAGAGAGAATAGAAAAAGAAAGGAAGTGCAAGAAATGGCAGAAAACGAATTAAAACAATTAAAAAAACAACAATCAAATATAAGTTGCTTCTACTATATCACTTTGACATTACACAGTTTCTACTCTCATGGGATCTACAATCAGAAGGCCAGCTATTTTAGCCAATAATTTTGAACTAAAACCATCTCTCATCCAAATGATTGAATCACATCAGTTTGGAGGATACCCCAATGAACTCCTGATGAACATTTAGCAAAATTCCTCTAACACTGCAATATTGTGAAGTTGAATGCATTACTGATGATGCCATTAGATTGCAACTTTTTCCCCTTTCTCTCAAGGATAAAGTTCTAGCCTGGTTCAATTCTCAATGACCAGAATCCATCACTTCATGGATGATCTCAATACTAAATTCCTAAAAATATTTTTTTTCCACCTACCAGAACTACAAGGCTAAAATGAGATTATAAATTTCACCAAATTTCTCGTGAATCACCATATGAGGCATGGGACAAATTCAAGGAGGCAATCAGAAAATGCCCACATCATGGATTGCCAGACAATCTCCTAATTGAGAACTTTTACCTCAGTCTAGATGAGACTTTGAGGTCTTTGGTAGATGATGCATCTATAGGTTCACTAATGGTAAAAATTATGACGAGGCAAGTACTTTGATTGAAGAATTGGCCTCTAGTGCACACAATTAGAGTTGTGAAAGAACTAAATCAAGAGTGCATCTATTCAAGATAATGAGGCTTTGTCTCTACTAACTGCTCTAACCACTCAAGTAAGCAAACTCACTTCAAAAATTCTTTAAATGCAAATCAGGTTGCTTTGTGAGTTTGTTCAGGACCACATCCTACTCTTGAGTGCACTCATGTCAACTCCTCATCCTCATCCAGTGGAGCATAGGTAAATTATGTCAACAATTTCTCACAGGGTAATTAAGGACCCTATGCGAACATATATAATCCAGCATGACAAAATCATCTAAATTTCTCATTTAAAAATAAGAATATACATATAGACCGCTACTTGGATTTCATAAGCAAGGTCTTACTCAGAAATACCCCACCTCAACAGTCCCAATCTACAATGGAAGACCTCATGAAGACCTTTACACAAAAGACTGAGACTTTGATAAATAATCAATGAGCCACAATCAAAGATTTACAAGGGCAAATTACTCAGATCTCTCAATGGATGAGTAATAAACCATTAGGGTCTTTACCTAATAATACTGATAAAAACCCAGCAAGTGTCAATGCTATAATGCTGATGAGTGGTGATGAAGTGAAAGATGTTGATAGACACAACGATGGGTATGGGCTTGTTATGCTTACAGGTGAATGTTCTATGATCCCCTAGAAGGACTCAACCAACTTACCTAGAAAACAAAAAGACCAAGGGAGTTTTACTGTTCCTTGCACTGTAGGAAATTTTAGTTTTGACAAAGTTCTTATTCATTTAGGTGCAAGTATAAATTTAATGCTCTTAGCTATTTTCAAGAAATTAGGACTTAGAGAATGCAAGGAGACTCCTATCACTTTGTAGCTTATTGACAGAAGTGTCAAATACCCAAGAGGTATTGTGGAGAATGTCCTAGTGAAGATTGATGAATTCATATTCCAGTAGACTTTATGGTCCTGAAATGGAGGAGGTACCCATAATCCTTGGCAGACCATTCCTTACAGCAGGTAAAGCCTTAATTGATGTGGAACAAGGTCAGCTCACTTTGAGTGTAAATGATAAACAGGTAATATTTAATGTTTATGATGATTTGAAAAAGTCTAATGATAGAAAATCCTGTTATGCTATTGATGTTGTTGTTGAGCATAAACTTAAGTCTATAAAAGAGGAAACAGGTGAGGATTCCTTGGCATCTGTCCTAAAGGACATGGATGATTAGAGTGATGATGAGCTTAAAAAAGAAAAAGTGGAGCAGGTACTAGAGGATAGAACTCAAATTCTGAGGAACTGGGCACTAATGAGAAAGAGCTAGAATCAGATTTGACACAACACCCAATGCTGGAAAAATATGTTTTTCTTGGAACAGTTCATACTTTGCCTATAATCATCTCATCTTCTTAGATAGATGATTAGAAGCAACAACTTCTAGATGTTCAAAGAGAGCATAGGGAAGCCATTAGGTGGACCAGTGCTGATAATAAGGAAATCAGTCCTTTGATCTGCAATGATAAAAGAGTGCGGGAGATTGAGTGCAACTCCACAGTACAAACATAGGGCCAAATAAATATAAATCTTAAGGAGATGGTGAAGAAAGAAGTGTTTGAACAACTAAAGAAAATTAACTACAAGGTTTGTGAGACGAGTCATACCTATAGAAAGAAGCAAAGCAAAGGCATAATAAGAAGACCAAAAGAGAGAATTTTTGCCTGGTCAAAAAGTCTCATTATACAAACCTCATTTGAAAATATTCCTAGGTAAGTGGAAGTTTCGATGGTTTGGACCGTTCTTAAACATTATAGTGAGGAAAACAAAGATAGTGATATCACTATCAACAATCTTGCAAGTCCATTATGAGAACTGGGAAAGTTCGGCTAAGCGACTATAAACTAAGCGCTTCATGGGAGGTAGCCCATGTTTAACTTTTATAAATTATCTTTGTTTTTGTTTTTGCTCTTCTAACATAGCTTTTGTGGTATAGATTACAGTAATTGAGTGTTGAACTCTCAATAGACAAGGGATAATCAAATTATGAGTGGGAAAACAAGAGAGCAATGTGATCGAATTGATCAAGGCTCTAAATAAACTTACGGTGAGTACTCTAATTTTTAGAATACCATTTTTATTTGGGTCAAATTTATATTATTTAGAGATAAGATTAGAAACTTGGTTGAAAAAAAAATTTATAGAGACAGAACATTCAAAGATGGCCTCTAGAAGACAAAGGCTGTAGGCTTTAATGCTGATATAGGTTATTTTAGCCTTGATAGAGCAAACCCTGGCTCGATAGGACTCAACACCGTTGGCTTTAAAGTCGGCATAAACTTTCTATGGATTTAGTGAATTGAATGACCACCGGCCTCTAGAACTTCAACATCGCAGACGTTGATAGTTGGTATAGTAACTTAGGCTGGCAGCATAAGTGAGTAAACCACCGACCATTCAGCTTCGACATAAATTTCGCAATTGCAAAACCGGCATGTGCGTCATCAGTATACTAGTAGAAATGCCAGTGTATGTCCTGTCAAGAAGATTTAACAGGTTTTGTTCATCTCTCTTATTCATTTCACATTCACTTACACTCTCACTCTCTTCATTTCACTCTCGACCTACTCTCGCTCTCATTCACTTTATCTCTCTTACACTCATATTCTGCTAGGATTTCGAATCACTCATCCAAGTAAGTAATCTCTCCTCTTTATTTCAATTATTCTTTTGCTGCGATTATTGTTGTACATGGAATTGGGTTACATGGCTACTACAATTTCTAAAGTTTAGAGATCAAATTATAGAATTGGGTTAAATTGGTTATCGTGATGATTTTTGGAGTTGGGTTTTGTTTTATGCTTGCATAAGTGAGTTCATGAGTTGTTTTGCTGACTTTGTCTAAAATCCATGTTGAATTATTCAACTTGTGTATGAATCGTAACTATTCATATGTTCTGAAAATTTAAGGCTTCCAATTGACTACTCTTGCATGAATTATATGTGGTTGATTCTGAATTTTCGTGCCCCGACTGACAAATTAGCAAGTTAGGCTCCTAAGTCAAGATTCATACGAAAATTAGTTTCCATGGTTTTAGAAGGAAGTTCATGTTCTTCATTTAGTTTGGTTACCAAATGCACGAACTGAAAGTGTTGAACGCTTTTCCCGTGTATTTTGAATGAATCTTGCTTTGCGTTTTAAATCAAGGCTGCCTATCTTAGACCACTAGCTTTGAATTCAAGCTGCAAGTATAAAAGGCATGACAACCAATTGTATGCATGTTTTTGATTGATTGATATGCCTAGGGTATTAGTTTCCTCAAATTCATGTTCTATCATGTTTTATCCGTAAAAGTGTGATGCATGTAACCCCATTGATTTAGATTTTGTCGAAATGGATTTGTGTTTAGATTTTAACTTATTAAATGCCTAATTCTTACTTGTTCTATTCTATTCATTTAGAGATATAGGCATTTATTAAGAACACATTTCCAATGGGCTTTGAATTATCATTGATTTAAGTATTCCTTGCAATTAACGTGAATTATTTACTCAGGAATGCCACTTAAAAAGATTTAGCCATAGAAAAGAAGCAAAAGATCACATCCAATAGTAGTTACGTTTTGTGGACACAAAGATGAGTAAAATTGATAACCCTTTAGATAATGACCTGATTGGAATTTATTTCTAATGCTGAACATTGAAATCAGGGAAGTATCAGCTTTCCTTTTCTTTTTATTTTTTTCCTATTTGAACTGAATTATGAACAGTGAGGTCACTGTTCAATCTAAGTGTGGGGAAGAAATATTGTGATAGTTGTATATAATTATGAATATGACTGCTGATGTCTGAAATTTTTTTAATTGATCGAAGATCTATGACATCACATATGAATCTAAATTGAATGAATGACCCCACACTTTGAACTCAATTTTTTCCTAAAGCATGATATGACAATTTTAGGCTGAATTTTTTAAAATTTTTTATGAAATTTTGAGATTGTTAGAAAATTATCATAGCATCTAAAAAGAATGTGTAATTGACTTGCTAAGTGCCTTACTCACCTGTTGTAATTAGAATAATTAGTTAAAATTACGTAGTGAAATCTTGAAGAACAAATTTACCTTGTATTTAGCTTTAGAAGTGGAAGTTTAAGAGTAGGTCAAGTCTTTATGTGAAAACTAAATAGGCTTACTTCTAGGAAAAAATTAGCTTGTATGTACTCTTTTGAGTTGTTTTGATAACTTTTCAACACTTAGTAGAAAAGGTAGAAAAAACTCTTTACTTAGTGATCCTTTATAAAAAAAAGTCTTAAATTTGTGTTACATTCAAAAGAAAAGAAAGAAACAAGCATAGCCTCTACTCCACTGACTCAGGTAATTAAGTTATGAGTATCTAAACTTGAATGTTAGGGTGAGAAAGAGTTCGTAGGGGTTCTTTAAAACTTAGCCACTTGGGTGATGAGCTCAGGATGCACCGACTCAATGAACTCACTATAACAAAAAGGGAGGAAAGGCAAAAGTTCAATATCTAGACTTTCAAAAAAGATGGAGGCAAAAACCTCCCCTCTAAATTTAAAGGAGAATAAGTGCTTGTATTAAAAGAAAAAGGAAATGAATGCAAAAACACCAAATGAAATAAGATTTATAATGAAGAGGAAGAAATTCTAGGGCAAGAGTAGATACCACATGCTTTCATTCGGTGTCATTAGGAGTATATGTCTGCTAAATGTCTAGTGAAGTTTAAATGAGTGTTTTTCCTTACTGGACTATGTATTTACTTTTGGATAGAAGAATCTTTTACTAATCATGGGGATTAAAGTTTGTTTTATCTAGATTAGCTACTAAATTTTGATAGTAGTAATCTAATTACATAAACCTAATTTGGTTAGTGCAATAGGCACCACATTTGTAAGTCATGAGTCATGAACAATGAAAAGAAAAGATGCATGAATTGTGAAAGTTAAAAATTTTGTACATTCTATGGCATATTTCAATTGTGTTCTTATTTATTTTGCTTGAGGACAAGCAAAAGTTCAAGTATGGGAGAGTTGATAAAATCATATTTTACATACTTTGAATTCAACAAATGATGATAAATTATTATTGATTTTATAGAAAACTAATGGAATTGATACTTAATTGTTCTTAATTTGATATTTCAGGTCATAAAGGACTTAGAATTGCAAATATACAAAAATTGAAGGGGTTTTGAGCAATTTTGAAGAAAAAACAAAGTACACCAGCCATGGACAGAAGTACACCGTTAGACTTCATTTTCATCAAATGCAGCATACATTCAATTTAACAAACATAGCTAGCTTTGAAGCAAATTTCACCAGTGCTCAGAATTTACATCGTGTATTGGCCATTTTTCATCCTACATCGATGGCATTAAGCCGGCTTAGAATGTGTACAAACTGTAAATTATTAAAGTTGGCATCAACACTGCCAGCGTATAAGAGGAATTTCATCAGCTTTGAATTTTTCAACCTACGCTGGCTATCTAGAACTATACTCTACCAGTGTTGGACCAGCTTTGCGAATGAACATATTCAAATTCTTTAACACGAGTGTCAATGCAACCAGTGTTCCTACAGATGCACAACCAACGTCGCCTATACGCCGCCGGTATACAATCTATAACTGCCGATGTACATTGCAACTTTTGAAATTCCTTTGGTTTTGCTCATAAAACTTCTAAGGTTTCTTCATTTTTATATACACACGAATTTCTTATGAGATTTCCTTCAGATCTAAAGTAGATAATAGATCCTAGATTAGACTTGCTAGAGAGTTGTTTTGGACTCAATTTTGTCAATTGAAGCCTTGTAATCATTGGAAAGATTGAAGATCAAGACTTTTATTGAAGTTTCGCAACAAGATTTTTGTGATTGAATTTGGTGATTTCTGATCTTTTATTATTTATGCAAATTCAATATGTGATTTTTATCTTTATGATGAATTCTTTCATTGCAATTACTTTTATTTGTGTTTGTTTGAATCAATCCATGACTTGCTAAGTTTTCATTATGGGAATATGATGAAACCCTAGAATTACTAATATGATAATTGTAGTCATGTTATAGAATTGTTAGATTTGTGGAACATTTATGCTATAATTTCTACTATAAATTGTTTAGGTTTATAGGAATCTTGATGACTCGGAAGGGAAATTAGGATTCAATAAGGAATTCTTAAATCTAGGTTAAATAACAATTGTGGAAGTAGCGTAATTTAATTTGATTTAGAAATTATCTTTTGAGTTTCATGCAATGTTGTAGATTAGTTTCTCACTAAAGGATTAGTGGAAATTGGTTTAGGGCATTAGTCAATCGTAGAATTGGAAAATTCATGATTGTAAAGTGGATTCCACTATTAATTTGTGTAGTGGAAGCTAATAGGTTAATTGGTGGTTTGTAAAGATTTTGAAACTTGTAAAAGGATTAAGATATTTGATAATTTTATATGAATATCCACGAAGCTAATGGTTATTATAACATGATGGCAATCTGATTAGTGAAACTATGGTGGATTTTGTTCTTCCCACACTCAATCGATATATATTTTTTTAAATACTCTCTTTGCTCTCATTGATAAGTTTAATCTAGGCTTAGCAGTAGTTAATTACTTAATTGTTTCAAAATCGACTATCTAAATAATAGTAGAATCTAATACATGTTTAGTAGTTAAGTAATCCTCATAGGAACGATACTCTATTCATCACTATATTAGTTGATCTGATCCAGTATACTTGCTAGAAGAATTCGCTCTTTATTTTATCTATACTTTTACAACAAATCACTTTTGGTGCTTTTATAAACAAATGATCTAATAGTTTTGATTTTTGATAAATATATAATCTACCTTTTGATACTTTTACAAAATGTTACCTAAGTTTTATTTTTGATAAATGCGTTATCTGTATTATGGTACTTTCCAAGTAAGCAATCTAAATTTTGATTTTTATAAATACATGATCTGTCCCTTATATATTATAAACACAATGTAAATAAATATAGGTTATATGTTTGTGAAAAATTAAAATCTAGGTCATTTGTTTGTAAAAGCATCATAATATAGATTATATATTTGTCAAAAAAATCAAGGCTCGGGTAACTTATTTGTAAAAGTATAAAAGCACGATACATGCTTTTGTATTTTTCTCTTTAAAAATCGGAAAAAAAAAAAAGGAAAACGGAAAGAAAGCATTCCGCAAGATAAGTATCCTTGGCAAGGGGAAAAAGAATAAAATTAAAAAAAAAAAGAGTCAATTATTATTACAGATGTCCTTCTGGCGTTTATCATTCTTAATGGCAAATTGCAAACTGAGAATTAAAAAATGACCAAGACTTCACTACCAACTTTGATCCAGAGAAAAGATGATCTATCTATTATTAATATTAATGCATCATATATCCAAATAAATGATGAAAAGATATAAATATTTCAAAATTAAATTACGGTAATTGTATAGTATATAAAAACTTTATTGATACTTATATGTTTTATTTGTCGTGTTAATACCATTAAAAATGATATTTTATCTTCATTTATTTTATATTTCTTTACTATTTATTTATTTGTTTACTTGAAGAGTTGAAGTTGCATAGCATCTTGGGGAGATACAACTGCTATGCTTTACTTTTCTCTGGAACAAGTCAATAAAAATTAATAATGAAGTTGCATTGCTCTTATCCTTCGCAGAGCTAATAAAAAATTGAAGTTCTTCACAAAACTCAAAGCGTTCCCACTTCCGTCACCATTGGAACTCCGCGTTCTTTTTTTTTTTCCTTTTTTTATTTTTTTCAACCCTCCTCGCGTTAAAGTTGGTTTAAGGTCGTCGGTATCTATATTAATAATAATCCCCACATGAACCAAGACCATGTGCAAGTTGCACTTGCTGTTTCCGAAAAGCTAAATCATTTTGAACTCCACATGGAATCGTCAGTGCGACAGCTGGAGCTGAACTCAAAGTTGGAACTACACAAATAGTTTGCTATCTTACTGGCCAAAAAAAAAAAAAATATATATATATAATAATAATAAATAAAAGAAAGAGCAGTTTACTATATGGAATTCAAACATCATGATATTAGCCTTAATAATTGTTGAGTATGGAGCTTGTATTGAGCCCAATATTAACCAAGCACGACATATTAATAATGTTATTTCAATTAACACATACGCGCACCCACACACCACACATATATATATATATATATATATATATACCAACCCAATTATAAACTAGTTTGGAATCGATCGGAAATGCCAATTTATGGATCAATCCTCATGGAACTGAAACTAGAATCATATATGACGGTCCAAGAGTGCAAATGAATCAAGCCGGTTTATAAACTATTCAAGTTTGACTCAATATTTACTCGTGTATGATTTGAGAATAGTTGAATCAAACTCTAATTCAAATTTAAGCTATTTGAATAGTTTATCAAGCCGAACTCAAAGTTTATATGCTTACCTCAATTAGCTTGCGAGCCTAATTGAGCTAGATTCGAGCATAAATATTAATTGAATTCAAATTGAGTTTAAGTATCAATATTATTTTAATTATAATTTAAAATATAATTTCTAATAAATCGAGCCTAAACAAGCTTAATCGAATGGACCAGAGATTATATAATTTTATTTTGAACCGAACTGGAGCTTGAAATCTTAAGCTCGATCAAACTCATATTGAACTTGAGCTTTAAAATTTCGAGTCAAACTAGAATTCGAGTTTTACACCATACCATCTCGATTTGACTTATTTATAACCTAGTTCTATTAAATCATCGGATCACGAGCTTGATTTATGATCCGTTGAATAAACCACATCTAATTTTCTTTCAAAAATAATTTTTTTTTAAAAATAATTTTGTAAAGATAAGTTTTTTTAAAATAAAAATAAAAATAAAAATAAAAGATTAAGGATAAATATAAAAAATAATAAATATATTTAAAATAAACTAAATAAATTTTTAACTTAAATTAAAATTGAGCCTAAGAATAAGTCTTTAGCTCATTTGTTTTAGTTTTAAAATTAGCAATGTGAGACTACAAAATACTCAAAACACATGTAATCCCCCAATGACAAAAACAAGCCTCATATTGTTAACCAAAAACGAAAAACAAGTTTTAATATTGTTAAGGAACAAAAATTTAATTTTGGTTAAGAGTCTATACAAATCAAATAAGACATAGTTTTAAACATATTGTTACTTATATTAAAATACCCCATAAAATAAAGTTAAAAAGAAAGACATTTTTGTAATTCTACCAATTATTAAGTTAGTAATTAATGAGGTTATTAGTGAATTGATGCATAGTCTCCTGCAATATCTAATGAGGATTATAGAAAACCTTTATGACATAATCCAAAAAGAGAAGGAACCATTCTCTTTTCTTTTCCTTTTAGAAAGGGAAGTCTATAAATACTCCTCACGCATCCACTTCATGTAGTGTAAAAGAAAGAATAAAATGAAATAAGTTTTACAATAAGGTACTTTAGGAGATTGAAGAGATTCAAAATAAAGATGTAAAGTTTTAAGTGTTGGTGTCTCCATTGGTTATGGTGCAAACATTAGAGAAGAATTCAAGTTTCTTCTAATTGTTGAGTAAGGATCTATACCATGAAAAGTTGATTACTGTGAAAAATTAGAATTTTAATCTTTTATTTACTTGCAAGGAACACTTGGGTTTTCACTTTTCTATAGTGGAGTCACCTTTCTCACATTCTAGAGTTTTATCTCAAAGTGCAATATGTTTTTTTGGTCTTTCAAAGTACAATATACGAAGGTACTATATTAATTTCTTGTAGATATTTGTTATTTATACGGTTGATTTAGGTTTTATGTATGTATATAGAAGAGACTTAGTAATACATGGAAAGTAGGAAAGATATTCCCATAAGAATGTAAGGAAAGGTTCATTGAGGTGTTTTTGGAGACTACTTTAGGGGAGCTTCTATGATCCCGTCGACGGGACTATCCAATCAGCCATCTAACAGTTAAAATAAATATAGTAATTGAAATATTAACTATTTTATTGGTTTGATCACGATTGGGTATGGTGTGAGCCATTTGATAGTCGACAGGAATGGTCTAATCAAAATTAATGATGGAACCATAGAATTTTCCTTAGTTTAGCAAACAGGTTTGAAAAAGGGATTTGATAAAATTGGCTAGCAAGTTGGAAATATATATATATACAGAAGAAATAAGTAGCTAGATAAATACACTTGTATAGAAGTAAGGATTAGGTACATAAAAGATTAATATTAATTACAAATATAAACAAGAAAACTCATCAAATGGTAATGGTAATTACAATAGACTTTAACTATAATAAGAATTGTAATTATAAGTATCAACACATGTACGAATAATTACCTATGTAAATAATCGTCATATGTACTCCTATCGATTAATTTCTATAAATTTAAGGGTAATAATAATAACATGAATAAGTAAAGTTCTATACACTTACATATATATACACGAATCCATAATCAACAACAATCACAAATAATTGGATAAGAGTCTTAAAAAAAATATGTAACACCCTAACTTGAAGGCATTACAACTCGTAATGTGTCTGTACTAAAAATGGATGTGCTAAGGCTATTGCAATGCTAATTTACATCTTCAAAAATATCATCAAACTTTCATATATAAGGGTACCTGTTTAAAACATCTCATATAACAATCTTTAATAAAACCTAGTTGGCATAAACCAAAGCCAACATACTCTAAAACTTAAGACATCTGAAATAACATCTTATGAAAATATTTAAAACCCATAAAAGTAAATATAAAACATCATAAGGTCTTCTAATAGCTATCTTTAAATCCAAAGCATATCTATGAGTCAATAGGATAATCAAGTCCACTATTGTTCTCCTCATAATCTACGAAGACATCATATCCGGATAAGTCAAACACCACTGGTCCTCACCTGTTTCTAAAAAAGATAAAAGAATGAGCACGGAGGCCTAGTATGCCATACCACAAGTCACATGCGCATGAGCAAACAATAAACAAATTCACATGTGTAACAAGCACATGTTATTATCTTTAATTAGTTAAGCAAGCAGCACAATTTAGAACTATTTGCAGTTCATTCCAAACCCGAAGTACTCATGACTTTGAAAAAAAAAATAACACTGAAAATAGGTAATATATATATATATATATATATTGGTGTTGGGAACTCACGCACACCCTGAATACAGTTTTCACACCACTCCTAGACTACCAGAATCATTTCTATGCGCAAGTCCACTCGGGACAACCTCATACATAGATCATCAGGGTGCAACATTAGTATCATAGTACTACTTGGTCTTTACTAACCATAGCCAAGCACAAGCAACAAAAAAAAAAAAAATCAATTTTAAATAGGATAAAAGTTAGGTTAACTTATAATTCTAATCCTATTAGCATAAACAACAAGCAAGGTAAGGTCGTACCTGAAATCTTTTTAGGAACGGAACCTTAATTCCACAAAACACCTAATAGCATACACAGATTCTCATTCCCAACATGATTTTATAAAATATTCACATTCTTTTAATCATATAAACCCTAATCTTAAAAGAACTACAAACCCTAACTGGTACACATCTTTATCTTTTAATAACTAAATCCCCAACTGAATAGAAATTCTCCAAAATCCTCGAAACTATGACTCCCTTTAAAAATAATTTAAACAAAATTTAGAAAAGATCACTTCTATATTACCACAAAGATAAACAAGATTCATGCATACGTATAACTTTGAATCTTTACTTCCCCTTGATAGCAAAACACAACTCTCTAATATAACTTAGGGTTATTCTCCAATTCACCCTTCAAAATCAAAGAACATTTTAGAGAAATATTATTTCCTTTAGATCTCTAATAAATTGAAAAACACAACTTAACTAAACCTTTATTCTTGATCTCCTAGAATCAAAACGAAATTTCCAAAGCTTTTTAGGGTTTTCTCCAAAATCCTTTCAACAAAACAAATACTTTAGAAAGAGATTATTCCTTTAATCTCTAAAGAATTAAAAATTCACTTACTTAGATCTTGATTTCTTGGTTTCCTTTGATGTTAGGATCACAATAAGAGAGATTTTAAAGAGGTTTCTAGGTTTAAGAATGAGCTTTGGAGAAGAGGAAAGCCTAGCATATAAAAAAAAAAACATGCAAAACCCTTCAATATCCGTACACAAAGGCTGATACAAAGGTTGGTAGCCTTGAATGGAAGCTAGTGGCCTATCTCTAAAAGCTAGCAGCCATTTTCTTTTGGATCAAAATTTTTTACCATGAAGGGCACAGATGAAAGGCCAACGGAGTTCAAGCCATCTTTTAAGATGACAAATTCCATCTTCTGTCATATCTTTGTTATGTGATCAAACATAAATATAATTTAGGTTTTGACCATAAAACTTTCTTATTTTTAATCAAGTGACATCATTGCCCTTCTTTTTAAATTATTTATTTGTATTTTACATCTCCTACCCCTTAAAAGAAACTTTCATTCTCAAAAGTTACCTAAATCATTGAAATGCTCAAGATACTTTGTCCTTATCTCCTCCTCTAGCTCCCATGTAGCTTCTCATTCAAATTGATTCGTCTATTGCACCTTTACATACTTGATCACTCGTCTTCTTATGATCTTTTCGTTGGTGTCCAAAATTCTCATTGGCTTTTCAACCGTGGATAGATTTGGTTGCATTTCCAACTGTTCCAAAGCAATTATCTACTAAGGATCATTCACATACTTTCTCAACATTGATACATGGAACATGTTGTGTACTCCCTCCAAACTAGTCGGTAAAGCTAATCTATAAGCCACATCACTTATTTTTTCTAGGATTTCATATGGTCCAACATATCTGGGATTTAACTTGCCCCTCAATCCAAATCTTACAACACTCTTTGTTGGTGAGATCTTAAGGAAAACATGTTCTCCTACTTGAAAATCTAAAGGTCATCTCCTTTTGTCGACGTAACTTTTTAGATGACTTTGGGATGCTTGCAACTTTTGTCTGATTACCTTGACTTTATCAATGGATCTTGTACCAATTTTAGTCCCAAAATCTATCTTTCACCAACTTCATCCCAATGGATTGGCGATCGATACTTCTGACCATATAAAGCTTCATATGGTGGTGTTCTAAGTGACGCTTGATAATTATTATTATAAAGCAAACTCCACCAATGTTAAATGCTTATCCCAACTACCTTTAAAATCCAAAGCATATGCTCACAACATGTCTTCTAGAATCTGAATGGTCTACTTAGATTGTCCATCTGTCTAAGGATGATAGGCAGTACTAAAAACCACTTTAGTTCCTAAAGCTTGATGTAAACTTTTCCAGAATCTCCCATCAAATATGGTGTCTCTATTTGATAATATAGATATTAGTGTTCCATGTAACCTTCCTATCTCTTTGATGTATAACTTTCCCAACTGTTCCAATTTATACCCAGTCTTAATCGGTATAAAGTGAGCTACCTTGGTAAGCCTATCAACAATCACCTATATTGAATCAAACTTTTCTCTAGTTTTAGGTAAAGCAGTAATGAAATCCATGGTTATGTGCTCCCACTTCCATTGAGGTACTGGCAAGGGCTACAATTTACCTTCTTATCTTTTATGCTCAATATTAATCAATTGACATGTGTAGCACTTGGAGACATACTCTACAATCTCTTTCTTCATGTTATTCTACCAGTACAACTTCTTCAGATCTTATTGCCTCCTGGATGAATGGAATAACTAAAATAATATGCTTCTCTCAGTAACTCCTTCATAAACTCTCCTTCTTCTGGCACACATAAGCTTAAGTTATATCTCACTATACCATCTTCATTAATGCGAAATTCAGGTGCTCTTCCTATTTTTATTCTCTTCTTTATCTCATATATGCTTGGATCATCTACTTATGTTGCTTTAATCCTTTAAATAAAGGTAGACTGAATCTGTAAGTTTGCTAATCTTCCACCTACTTGTTTGGTCACTATCTCCAATTCCAACTTTCTCATATCATCCACCAGGTGATGTTTAGAGGTGATCAAAGCCGCCAGATTTTCAACTTGCTTCCTACTCAAAGCGTCCACTACTACATTTACCTTTCCAAGATGATATAGGATGTCTACATCATAGTCCTTTATCAGCTCCAACCATCTCCTCTGTCTCATATTTAGCCCCCACTGAGTGAAAATGTACTTGAGACTTTTATGATCTGTATATACCTTACATCTTTCCCCATATAAGTAGTGTCTCCACAACTTCAAAGCATGAACTACCACTACTAGTTCTAGATCATGTGTAGGGTAATTCTTCTCATAGGGTTTCAATTACCTGGAAGCATATGTTGTCACCCTACCTCCTTGCATCAACATACAACCTAAATCCTGTATAAAGGCATTACTATATATTGCATATTCCTTACCACTCACTAGTAATGATAACACTAGAGTCGATACTAGCTTTGTTTTCAACTGTTGGAAACTATTTTCACAATCTTCATCCCACACATACTTCACTCCTTTATGTGTCAGTCTGGTCAATGTGCTTGCAATCTTGGAAAAATCTCCATAAATCTCCTATAGTATCCTGCCATTCTTACAAAAATTCTAATTTCTAACACATTCTTGGGTCTTGACCATTCTACTAGTGCTTTCACTTTCTCAAGATCCATTGAAATTCCATTTCGATCAATAACATGTCCCAAGAAAGACACTTGCTCCAACCAGAATTCATAATTTGTAAACTTAGCATACAACTTCTCATTATATAATCTGAGCAAAACTATCCATATCATGTTCTTTCTTCATTTTAGAATACACCAAAACATCATCCATAAAGACCACTGCAAATGGATCTAAATAATCTCTAAAGACTATTCATAAGGTCCATAAAGACTGCTGGTGCATTAGTAAGACCAAACGGCATAACTACAAACTCGTAGTGCATGTCTCTAGTCTTGAAAGATGTCTTCTATATATCGTTTGCTCTAACTCGCAGCTGGTGATATCCTGATTTGAGGTCAATATTTGAAAATACTTTTGCTCATGTCAGTTAGCCAAGTAGATCATCAATCCTTAGTAGAGGGTACTTGTTCTTGATAGTCACTTGATTCAGATCTCTATAATCTATGCATAGTCTCATATTGCCATCCTTTTTCTTCACAAATAGAAATGAAGCTCCCTAGGGCGACAAACTAGGTATGATAAACTTCTTCTTAAGTAAATCATCGAACTGAACTTTGAGCTCTGTAAGTTCTGTCGGAGCCATGAGATATGGTGTCTTAGATATAGGTGTAGTACCCGGCACCAAGTCAATACAAAACTCCACTTTTTTCTCTGATGGCAATCCTAGTAAATCTTCTAGAACAACCTCAGAGTAATCACACACAACTGGTATTTATGTAAGATCTATCTTCCGTTTATCTTCCACCATCATAGCTGCTAAAGCTGATCTTCCCACAACTCAAATGTAGGCAACACTAGTGGTCTTTGTACATTCAGCTTATGTATAAATTGATATCCATTTGGTAGGCTAAGCTCCACTACCAGGTTGTGACAATCAATTACAATATGATATTTCACCAACTAGTCTACTCCTACAATAATATCAAAATCTACCATATCCAAAACTACTAGATTAGCAGGTAGATGCCTACCTTATATTTCTATACCCGCATCTCTATGTATTCTATTTAACATATCTCCACTTCCTAATGGAGTGTTTACAGAAAAACATCAATATATATTCAACATGCACACCACAAAACAAATACAAAGGACTCGAATATACAAGAAAAACTTGTACCAATATCAAAAAGAATGTAAGCACTATGCAGGAGTATAGTAAGTGCACCCGCGGTAGTGCCTACACTAGAGGTGTCACGGTGCTGGAGGGCATAAACTTTAGATAGTGCTCTATGTCCTTGACCACTCTATGTAAACCCCGGTATTCTCAGTAGTTAAGAAACCCCGGGAATTAGAAGCGAAACCTTAATCCGGTCCGGTTTGAGTCTAGTGAGAGGAGCTTAGGAACCCTAAATCCATCTTTCCTTCGGTTTCATAATAAAAGAAGTTTTATAAAGTAAATGAATATGAATTATCCTTCTAAAGTATATTTTAGACCTTTGAAAGTTTTAAATTTGGGAATTTTTCAATTCCGGGCCTTCCCGAGCTCAATTACAGAAAAGCGTGCCCCGGACCATGGATTCAGAAAAATGTTCCGGAATATTCATTAGAACCGTAATTTTATAAGGATTCCAAAAATATCAATTTTATAATTTTTCGGGCTATGAAAATTACAGTTATAGCTTTTTCCGTGTTTTCGTTACAACCGGTAAAGTAGATGTCTTATCTACTATTCATAAATACAACCTACACTACACACTACCCATACCCTATTCTTACATCCTTACAACTACTCATTTCAATTTTCTTTTCCAATGAATTTTGTCTCTTAATTAATTATTACATTTATTACATTTTAATTATCTAAATTACAATCAAAATTTCAAAACACACACACACACACACAAGCAACCCCCCCCCTCCCCCCCCTTGCTTTTCCCCTCAATTCAATTTATTTTTACTCCATTTATTCAACTAAAACCCTAATTCATTAATATATAAAGCTAATGTTCATTCTCTCTCTTCATTTTACTTGTTTCAAATTTTACAAAAGAGAAAAACTCTCTCTTTCTTTCCCTTAGTTGCCGTGAGCCTCCCTCCCTCTTCCTCACATTTTCAACTCAAACTTCTTCATTTCCCTTGATCTTCATTGGTATGTTGATTTAAGCTTTGATTCTTCCTAAATCTTGTAATGGCAAAGCTATATCTTGTGTGTTTTCTCATTTAATTCCAATGAGCTCATGCTAGGGACATGAAAACACATGAACAAGAATATCAAGCCATCACAAGACATGGATCTAGTGTTTAGATGAGTTTATGTTAAGATATCTTCTTGTTCATGCATGTAAAGTAGAGATCTTGCATATATATTGATGTTCATGCCATGAAGTTTATGATTCATGCATCATATTTAGTAGATCTAAGGTTTAGACATGTATCTTCATTACCTTTATGTCCATATGTTTATTTTGATTTCATGCATTGATAATCATAAAAACGTAGTCTTGTTATGTAAAGGTTAGATAGTGATCTTCATATATAGAGGCAAGAACATTGAAAAATAAAAGGTTTTGTCAAAATGAATGTTGGAAATTCGGATGAAATTGAACCCTACTTTAAAAACCACCAAAACCATTTTTAAACTCATATTTCACATGAAAAATGAAGGGTATGTAATAGGTATATTGAAGGAATGATTTCATAAGTTTAGATGAGTTTAGGCATGATATAAATGTAAAACAAGTAGTAAAGTTAGAATGAAAAATATTGATTATGGATGTATAGTCAAATTCGTATTTTTGGGTGATGCCCACATAAACACTTAGTATCTAAGCTTAGATGGCATGTTTTATGAGCTAAATGAAGTCTTTAGATAATAGATATATTGGAGCCCCAATTTTTGATACATTAAACAAGTTTTCTCATAAGGAAAATGCAAGAAAAGAAAATTCAAAATTCGGATTTTTATGTAGCTTATTCAAAAACATATTTACTCAATGAAAAATGTGGGTTTTTATGCATGAATGAAGGTCATGACTAATATGGATGTTGGGAACTCATTTTAATTAGGTGATAAGAAATTCTAAGGATAAAATCATAAAAACATTAGGGGATGTAAGGTTGGTAATAATAACTTTTATAAGGGTCATTAAGGAATTCTTGATAATAGGAATTCATAAGAGTCCATCATCAAAGATCATCAAAACCATGCATTTAGGTTCATTACATGATATTCATGTTAGGAATTCATTCATATACCATTATGCATGAATCATCAACTAGGAACATTTCTCATCAAAAGCAAAGCAAATTTTCGGAATTGGAGGTTTACGGAACAGATCTGATCCTACTGTTCCGTGACCTTAATGTTTTCAAAACTTGAAATTAATATAGAAATAGATAGATCTTTCGAAGTAGATAGAGATCGATATAAAATTTGCGAAATTCCGAGTTAAAATGACCAAGTTATGGCCGTTTTAAGTCGGAGCTTCCGCAAATAGCGAGAATTCCGAATTCATCTAGTCTAGATGCATAGTTTGGATTAGTTACATGATGAGAATCTCATTAGGATTATTCTTACTTGGTAGGTGATCCCAGCAAGACGACACCCTACCTCCCGACTATTACTACTAAAAAGACCGGCGTCCAATGGCCGAGTGAGTTTTACTTCCACTCTCAATTAATGATTGTGATTGTAATGTAGTGGCACTAGTGGTGTAGGCAAAGATAAAAATATATGATGATGGGGTATATGGGAATTATATATTTGTCTGCTGTTGATGTGCGAATGGAACTTAAGAAATATCGAAACCGGGTGTTAAGCTATTGACTGATTAGCTAGTATCTTATATTGAATGTCTGTGAATACTTGTTGGTCACCTAAAAGAATTGAACTAATGTATATTCGACTTCAATTGTAATTGGATTCATTCATATCACGATGGGGATGGAGCATTAGCATTGGTTGGTTTTTCGTGATCCATAAAACGAATATGTTGGTTAATCGTGATCCATAAAACGAAATTGTTGGTTAATCGTGATCCATAAAACGAATTATTGTCAGTTGACCGTGGCTTAATGGCGTCGTACTGCAGGATTCGTTAATCTGCTAACCCGGGATGGAGGGCGTAAGTCCATCCACATATGATTTCCGGTTGGTCATATGTTTGTTGAACTCATTTGTTTGATGCATACACTTGCTTGAATAATCACTTGTTTGAATGAATTGTACTTAATTGTGATATGGAAGTTCTTACTCACTAAGCTAGTTAGCTTACCCCATAGTTTTTACTTATTGCAGCACGAGTTTATCTGGCTTAGACCGAGGCAAGCCACAGCACAGGTACCGGAGATAGGAGTTTCCCATAGAAGTTTACTTCATTTTTGTATAGACTTCCGTTGGAAACTAAAGGACTCTGGATGACTGTAATGGACTTGATATTATTTTGCGGGGGAATGCCCCTTAGATTTTGTAAAGTATAATTATGTTTTGGTTTATTATCTATGGCTAATGAATGCCACATTAAACTACTTAACTCCATTGGTTGAGTATTCTATTTCGTAAAGGACGCTTTACATCTATATAAGACTCCCGAAGGGCTCGGATAGGGAATTCGAGAGTCTTATTAGTATGTGGCGGGCTGTTACGTTTAGGATACCCTATGGGGCGTGACAGTTTAAGTTGGTATCAGAGCCCTAGGTTATAAAACAAGACAATAGAATTAAAAGGGACTTAGAAATCTAACTAATAGGTTCAAATGGAGTTAAAAACGTTTTCTTGCTAAGTCTGATTAGGAGTCTTATATTGTTGTAGGTTCCTTGGGTGAGACCAGGGAACGGCCAGGAACTTCACCAAGAGGAATGATGAGATGGTGGAGTATAGGTTAAGGTTAAGAGAATTGTGCGAAGACTTTGCCCTAGCCAGACATCCCCGGACTATAGGGGAAATGTTCAAACTGTGGAAAGATGGATTGAGATACACAAGGTGGGCTGCTGTAGTTGACCGTTGAGGTATGATCCCATGGGGAGAAGGAGTTGGACAAAATTGGAGACGATTTATACTTTGGAGAGAATCATGGTTGAGTATGGGCGAGCCCATGACTAGGGAGGCTACATTTATTTTGAAGAATGGGGGAAACCGAACCCCTCCAGATTTTAGGGTATGGATCCCTATAGGACCCTTATATGTGTATGCCCATGACAACTTGTAGACCACCATGATTGGAACATAGCACGCATGGAACCATATCACTTGGCATGCGGTTTATTTAGACATTCTCCCACCCCGAGTGATAGCTCCACCTCCAGCCACTGATAGGCATGCAATTGAATGGGGCCCTGTAATTGGAGAGGATGAAGAAGAAGAAGAAGAAGAAGAGGACCCCGAGGAGGATCCTAACTGGGAAGAAAATGTAGTCCCTAGAACCCCTACCCCACCTATTGAGCCGAAAGCTGAAGTGAATCCGGAACCCAACCCAATTGTATGGGATTTTAATCGGGAGCTGGAAATACCGGATAGTGGTAGAGTGGAACCCGAGTTTGACCCCATGATGTGGAGAGATGTTTATGTGGAAGGAGAAAATCCCCTGTACTTGATATAGTAGTAGCAGAACCTGTGGCCCCCGAGCCTATGGAGGTAGAAGGCATGGGTGGAGAGCCGGTGAGAGAAAACGAGGTAGTGGAGACTCAAGTGAGTGAGCCTGAAGTTAGAGGTGAGGAGAATGAAGTGAGCCCGAGGGAAGGGCAAGGTACTGAAGAAGTGGAGGAAAGTGAAGACCAAGAACCTTTAGTCCGACCTACTAGGAAGCGGAGGATAACTACGAGGGAATACCTTAGTTTGTTTATCCGACGGGACGACGGTGGTTCTTCTAGCAGGAGACGACCTCCTAGCTCGACCTCCGATGACTCTAGTGATGAGTAGAGACCAAGATGATAGCTAACCCATGAAGTCCAAATGGAGTCTTGATTTTCTTATTTTGTAGTAGGCAATGCGGGATGCCAATTTGCCTTAGGATTTCAGGATAGTTAGTATTTTATTGCTCCTTTTTCCCTGTATTTTGTCATGTTTTCGGGAATAGGGAAAATGTTTAGAATCGGAATTGGAGTATAGCTAGCCAAATTTTGGGGACAAAAATCTTGATGTAATATTTGTATGGCTCGCTAAAGTAATGAAAGATCGTTTATTTCAAAGGAAAGGAGTTGTGAAAAGCATGCATGCTAGACATGAGGCATAAAGAACATTAACCGCATATAGATTGCATGAGCATTCATTCATTCACATTATTGTTATGAAATTTCAACTTGTTACTCTATGTGTGAATTTTTTATTCTCCTTATGATTATATGAATTTATGAAATTCCATTTCTTTCAAGTTTGATTTCCAAATTTTCGCAATTTTTGAACTTTGTTAACAAATCTAGTCCTTTCGAAATCTAAAACCCCTAAGAATACTAAAAATTCATTAAACAATGTATAAACAGACGAAACCGACGGATTCGGAATCGGAACAAGAGTCTCTTCCGAATGAAGCCGATCAACCGGCTGCACCTCCACCTAACCCTCAGGGAGTTGCGCCTCAAAATCAACAGGGTGATGTGTTAAATGCGATTGGACAATTGGCCAATCTTCTGAACAGCTTCATCCAAAATCAAAACCCGGTTTAAAACCCGCACCCAGGACAAAGTGCCCGGGATTCGGCCCCACATCCACCACCCACAGATCATCGGGAAATGACTGCAGAGGCACCAGCTCCACAAGAGGAGCACTCCTATAATGTGCCATTGCCACCACCCCTGCCATACATGAGACCCCACCGAAGCTCTTTACCGGATTTCATCAAGAGTAACCAGTATTTTGATGGAGCGTTCGGTAAACCAGATGAAGCGGAAGACTGGTTAGCTCAGGTTGAGCGATCCTTTGCTGCATATAAAATTCCACCTTATCTGCAGTTGGAATATGAAACATATATGCTGGGTATAACGCGAGGGTTTGGTGGGACTCCAAGAGAAGGAACTTGACTTCCCCGGTCACTTGGGAAACCTTTCGTCGGGAATTTCTGAACAATTATTTTCCCTCCAGCTTGAGAGTGAAATATAGTGCTGATTTCCTCCATGTTAAGCAAAAGGGGAGACAGTAGAACAGTATGAAACCGAGTTCGTCACTTGCTGCAGTATGCACCTGAGTCTTTCAGGGATAGTGAAGAATTGAAGAAGCAAGTATTTTAGGAGGCTTAGATGAGGAATTGCGGATCAAGTTGGAAGAGTTTGGAGTTAGGATTATCCTGAAATGGTAGAGAAGGCCCGGGTAATTGAAGGGGCCAGAAAAAGGAAGTACCAGGAGCCTGAAAAGAGGGTATTTGGAAAGAGGCCGTTTGACGCCTCGAGTTCAGGATTCAAAGGAAAGAGGTACAGACCGTACCAGGGGTTTAAGGATGAGTCTAGTAGTAAGCCGACCCAGATTAAGACCAATGTCACGTGCTGGAAATGTAAGGGGACGCATGCTCCCAGGCAATGTCCGCTGTTGAGGAAAAATGTTACTTTTGTGGTGATGCTGGCCACATGGTTTATACATGCCCGAAGAACTGGCGTGACTTGCTTTGTTTGTAAGGAAAAGGGACACCTAGCCTCTGAATGTCCCCAGCGAAAAGCGTGGCCGCTCGACCCTTTGGAACTTCAAGTAATACCAACCCCATGAGGTCGGGTAACAAAAGTGGGAGCCGAGCAGCTTCAGCAATGCATGGGATGAGGTTATATAACTTCGAAGGCCAGTGGATGGTAGAGGAAGATGAGGAGGAGGATGTGGATTGGCAGCTTGGATCAAAGCGAAGGCGCTGATAGCGGCCTGGTGACAGGTTAGTAACAGAAACCCTCCTTAGCTAAAATTTAAGTTATTAATTTGAATTGTTGCCTGAATGAAATTGAATATGTTATGGGAAAGCTGGAAGTAGGAACCCTATGTAGATAGCCTTAAGAGTGTTTAGGGTTCATATGTGATGGATATTTGTTGACCTCAGGACACATACGGGTGAATAGCGTGGAGGCTTATGTTTTATTTGACACGGAGCAACTCACTCATTCATCACCAATAGTTTGGCTAACCAACTGGGATTGCCTATAGCCACAACTACGGTTAGTTTGAGGATTAAGACCCCCACAGGAAGTGTTGTGTCAACCCGAGAATTTGTAAAGGATTGTCCGTTGGAAGTTCATGGACACAGCTCCAAAAGCGATTTAATAATATTGGAGATAAATACGAAGTTATCCTCGGAATGAGTTGGCTAAGCAAGGTAAAAGCAATAGTGGATTGTCAAAAGAAAACAGTGAGTTTCTATGATCAAATGGGGGAAAAAGTAGAATTTGTGGGAGAAACCCTAGTCCCGAGAAGGTTTGGTGTAAACTCGTTTGAGTTGATGATGGAGGATGAAGAGATAATACCAATTGAAGGTGTCTTGGATGAAGAGGAAACCCGTGAGGAAAGGGATACCAGTGGTAAATGATATTTGGATGTGTTTCCAGAGATTTGCCAGGATTACCACCAAAAAGAGAAATTGATTTTGAGATTGTTTTGGCTCCAAACACCGAACCGATATCCAAAGCACCATACCGGATGGCACCGGCTGAGTTGAAGGAGCTAAAGACACAGTTGCAAGAACTTTTGGATCAAAAATTCATAAGACCAAGTGTATCGCCATGGGGCGCACCCGTTTTGTTTGTAAAGAAGAAGATGGATCGATGAGATTGTGTATCGACTATCGTGAGTTGAATAAAGTGACTGTCAAGAATCGGTATCCCTTGCCAAGAATTGATGATTTGTTGATCAACTGCAAGGGGCTTGGTGTTTTCACGCATTGATTTACGTTCGGGATACCATCATTGAGGATAAAGCCGAGGATGTACCAAAGACGGCTTTTCGTACTCGTTATGGACACTACGAGTTTCTGGTGATGTCGTTCGGGCTGACTAATGCACCAGCTGCATTTATGGACCTTATGAATAGAGTTTATAAGCCACTTTTGGATAAGTGTGTGATAGTCTTCATAGACGACATCCTCATATATTCGAAGACCAAAGAGCAACACGAGGAACATCTTCGTTTGGCGTTACAAACCTTAGGGATAACAAGTTATACGCCAAACTGTCCAAATGTGATTTTTGGTTGGACAAAATATCATTTCTTGGACATGTAGTAACCGGTGAGGGATATCAGTTGACCCGAAAAGATCAAGGCTGTAGTGGATTGGAAACCACCGCAAACGGTTACCGAAGTAAGAAGTTTCTTGGGATTAGCTGGCTACTATCGCAAGTTTGTGAAGGACTTCTCTAAGATAGCCAAGCCACTGACTCAATTGACTCAAAAGAATGAGAAATTGTTTGGACGGACAAGAGGGAACAGAGCTTTCAGGAATTGAAACGACGATTGGTATCGGCACCGATCTTAGTTTTACCAGACCCAGAAAAGTCCTATACGGTGCACAGTGACGCCTCAAGGAATGGCCTTGGATGTGTCTTGATGCAGGAAGGGAAAGTTATTGCATATGCTTCTCGGCAATTGAGACCACATGAGCAGAACTACCCTACACATGATTTGGAATTAGCTGCCGTTGTCTTCGCTTTGAAGCTATGGAGACATTATCTATATGGACAAAGGTGTGAGATATACAGATCATAAAAGTCTTAAATACCTGTTCACACAGAAAGAGCTAAACATGAGACAAAGGAGATGGCTGGAATTAATAAAAGATTATGATCTGGGAATAAATTACTGTCCAGGGAAAGTTAATGCGGTGCGGATGCCCTAAGTCGGAAGAATCACGGGGAAGTAGCCGCCTTGATCACAAGTCAAAGAGATTTGATTAAGGAGTTTGAGAAGCTAAGGATTGAGTTCATAGACCAAAGCGCTGAGCTTGAGATATCCAACCTGGCGCTGGAACCGACCCTCATAGAGAGAATCAAAGAAGCCCAAAGGTATGACGAGGTGATACAAAAGATAAAAAGGGAAACCCAAGCAGGAAAGTACCTTGACTTTGCCATAGATGATGAGGACGTGATCAGAATGAAGGGAAGACTGTGCGTGCCAGAGGATGAGGAGTTGAGGAAAGAAATAATGAGTGAAGCTCATAACTCCGGATATACCATGCATCCGGGAGGTACCAAAATGTATCAAGATTTGAAAAGCCGCTATTGGTGGAATGGCATGAAGCGAGATGTGGCAGATTATGTAATGAAATGTCCGGTATGTCAACAGGTGAAAGTAGAGCACCAGAGACCGGGTGGATTGCTAAAGCCTTTACCTATTCCTGAATGGAAGTGGGATCAGATATCCATGGATTTTGTGTGTGGTTTTCCCAAGACTCCATCTGGTTGTGATGCAATATGGGTGATAGTGGATCGGTTAACCAAGTCGGCACATTTCTTACCCATAAATATGACCTACTCAATGGAAAGATTAGCCAAGATCTATATCAGAGAGATCGTACGGTTACATGGCATACCTGCAGGGATTATCTCAGATAGAGACCCGAGATTCGTGTCCAAGTTTTGGACAAGCTTGCAAAAGAGCTTGGGCACCAAATTGCATTTTAGTACGGCTTATCACCCTCAGACAGATGGACAGTCTGAGCGGACGATCCAAACCCTGGAAGACATGCTGAGAGCGTGTGCCTTGGAATTCAAAGGGAGTTGGGATAGTCATGTACATCTAATTGAGTTTGCCTACAATAACAGCTATCACTCCACCATTCAGATGCCACCGTATGAAGCTCTGTATGGACGGCGCTGTAGATCCCCTTTGTTTTGGGATGAAGTGGAAAAGGTAGCTATTGGGCCGGAATTGGTACAAGAAGCCGCAGATAAAGTGAGGTTGATTCAGCGGAAAATGAAAGAAGCTCAGGACCGGCAAAAGAGTTGGGCAGACTTGAAAAGAAGAGAACTTGAATTCAAGGTGGGTGATCATGTGTACCTAAAGATAAACCCGATTAAAAGTATTAAGAGGATGCGTACACAAGGGAAGTTAAGCCCGAGATACATTGGACCTTTTGAAATCTTGGAAAGAGTCGGAGATCTGGCATATCGGCTAGCCCTGCCACCAAATTTGTCCGGGATCCACAATGTATTCCATGTGTCAGTATTGAGGAGTACGTTGCCGACCCGGAAAGGATTCTGGAGTTGGAACCAATTCAGCTGAAGGAAAACCTGACATATGAGGAACACCCAGTGAAGATATTGGATAAGAAAACTCAAAGGCTACGAAACAAAGACATTCACTACGTTAAAGTGTTATGGAGGAATCATGCCTTTGAGGAAGCAACCTGGGAAGCTGAAGAGAAATCCGGAGAAGTACCCGAGTTATTTGAAGGACAAGGTACGTCAGTTCCGTTTTGAGGACAAAACTTTATTTAAGGTGGGGAGGTTGTAAACCCGGTATTCTCAGTAGTTAAGAAACCCCGGGAATTGGAAGCGAAACCCTAATCCGGTCCAGTTTGAGTCTAGTGAGAGGAGCTTAGGAACCCTAAATCCGGCTTTCCTTCGGTTTCATAATAAAAGAAGTTTTATAAAGTAAATGAATTGAATTATGTTCTAAAGTATATTTTAGACCTTTGAAAGTTTTAAATTCGGGAATTTTTCAATTCCGGGCCTTCCCGAGCTCAATTACGGAAAAGCGTGCCCCGGACCACGAATTCAGAAAAATGTTCCGGAATATTCATTAGAACCGTAATTTTATAAGGATTCCAAAAATATCAATTTTATAATTTTCGGCTATAAAAATTACAGTTATAGCTTTTCCCGTGTTTTCGTTACAACCGGTAAAGTAGATGTCTTGTCTACTATTTACAAGTACAACCTACACTACACACTACCCATACCCTATTCTTACATCCTTACAACTACTCATTTCAATTTTCTTTTCCAATGAATTTTGTCTCTTAATTAATTATTACATTTTAATTATCTAAATTACAAAATATCAAAATTTCAAAACACACACACACACACAAGCAATGGCCCACGCGCCCCCCCCCCCCTGCTTTTCCCCTCAATTCAATTTATTTTTACTCCATTTATTCAACTAAAACCCTAATTCACTTAATATATAAAGCTAATGTTCATTCTCTCTCTTCATTTTACTTGTTTAATTTTTACAAAAGAGAAAAACTCCTCTTTCTTTCCCTTAGTTGCCGTGAGCCTCCCCTCCCTCTTCCTCTCACATTTTCAACTCAAGACTTCTTCATTTCTACCTTTGATCTTCATTGGTATGTTGATTTAAGCTTTGATTCTTCCTAAATCTTGTAATGGCAAAGCTATATCTTGTGTGTTTTCTCATTTAATCCCAATGAGCTCATGCTAGGGACATGAAAACACATGAACAAGAATATCAAGCCATCACAAGACATGGATCTAGTGTTTAGATGAGTTTATGTTAAGATATCTTCTTGTTCATGCATGTAAAGTAGAGATCTTGCATATATATTGATGTTCATGCCATGAAGTTTATGATTCATGCATCATATTTAGTAGATCTAAGGTTTAGACATGTATATCTTCATTTACCTTTATATCCATATGTTTATTTTGATTTCCATGCATTGATGATCATAAAAAGTAGTTGTTCATGTAAAGGTGTGTTAGATAGTAGATCTTCATATATAGAGGCAAGAACATTGAAAAAGGAAAGGTTTTGTCAAATATGAATTGTTGGAAATTCGGATGAAATTAGAACCCTACTTTAAAAACCACCAAAACCATTTTAAACTCATATTTCACATGAAAAATGAAGGGTATATGTAATAGGTATCTTGAAGGAATGATTTTCATAAGTTTAGATGAGTTTAGGCATGATGATAAATGTAAAACAAGTAGTAAAGTTAGAATGAAAAATATTGATTATGGATGTATAGTCAAATTCGTATTTTTGGGTGATGCCCACATAAACACTTAGTATCTAAGCTTAGATGGCATGTTTTATGAGCTAAATGAAGTCTTTAGATAATAGATATATTGGAGCCCCAATTTTTGATACATTAAACAAGTTTTCTCATAAGGAAAATGCAAGAAAAGAAAATTCAAAATTCGGATTTTTATGTGTAGCTTATTCAAAAACATATTTACTCAATGAAAAATGTGGGTTTTTATGCATGAATGAAGGTCATGACTAATATGGATGTTGGGAACTCATTTTTAATTAGGTGATAAGAATTCTAAGGATAAAATCATAAAAACATTAGGGGATGTAAGGTTGGTGATAATAACTTTTATAAGGGTCATTAAGGAAATTCTTGATAACTAGGAATTCATAAGAGTCCATCATCAAAGATCATCAAAACCATGCATTTATGGAGTTCATTACATGATATTCATGTTAGGAATTTTCATATACCATTTATGCATGAATCATCAACTAGGAACATTTTCATCAAAAGCAAAGCAAATTTTCGGAATTGGAGGGTTTACGGAACAGATCTGATCCTACTGTTCCGTGACCTTAATGTTTTCAAAACTTGAAATTAATATTAGAAATAGATAGATCTTTCGAAGTAGATAGAGATCGATATAAAATTTGCGAAATTCCGAGTTAAAATGACCAAGTTATGGCCGTTTTAAGTCGGAGCTTCCGCAAATAGCGAGAATTCCGAATTCATCTAGTCTAGATGCATAGTTTGGATTAGTTACATGATGATCTCATTAGGATTATTCTTACTTGGTAGGTGATCCCGAGCAAGACGATACCCTACCTCGACTATTACTACTAAAAAGACCGTGGCCAATGGCCGAGTGAGTTTTACTTCCACTCTCAATTAATGATTGTGATTGTAATGTAGTGGCACTAGTGGTGTAGGCAAAGATAAAAATGGATATGATGATGGGTATATGGGAATTATATTTGTCTGCTGTTGATGTGGAAATGGAACTTAAGAAATATCGAAACCGGGTGTTAAGCTATTGACTGATTAGCTAGTATCTTATATTGAATGTTGATATATGTTGGTCACCTAAAAGAATTGAACTAATAGTATTCGACTTTAATTGTAATTGGATTCATTCATATCGATGGGGATGGAGCATTAGCATTGGTTGGTTTTTCGTGATCCATAAAACGAATATGTTGGTTAATGTGATCCATAAAATGAAATTGTTGGTTAATCGTGATCCATAAAACGAATTATTGTTCAGTTGACCGTGAGCTTAAACGGCATCGTACTGTAGGATTCGTTAATCTGCTAACCCGGGATGGAGGGCGTAAGTCCATCCACATATGATTTCCGGTTGGTCATATGTTTGTTGAACTCATTTGTTTGATGCATACACTTGCTTGAATAATCACTTGTTTGAATGAATTGTACTTAATTGTGATATGGAAGTTCTTACTCACTAAGCTAGTTAGCTTACGCCTCCATAGTTTTTACTTATTGCAGCACGAGTTTATCTGGCTTAGACCGAGGCAAGCCACAACATAGGTACCGGAGATAGGAGTTTCCCATAGAAGTTTACTCCATTTTTGTATATACTTCCATTGGAAACTAAAGGACTCTGGATGACTATAATGGACTTGATATTATTTTGCGGGGGAATGCCCCTTAGATTTTGTAAAGTATAATTATGCGTTTTGGTTTATTATCTATGGCTAATAAATGCCACATTAAACTACTTAACTCCATTGGATGAGTATTCTATTATCGTAAAGGGACGCTTTACATCTATACAAGACTCCCGAAGGGCTTGGATAGGGAATTCGAGGGTCTTATATAGTATGTGACGGGCTGTTACGTTTAGGATACCCTATGGGGCGTGACACTCTAAGCTTGACCTATTTGCACTCTTGGAACCACTTGCCTTACAAGCTCTTTATAATCTATAGCCTTGTGTCCTCTTTGTCCATGTTTGATGTAGAAAAACTATAGAACAACTCTTTCTTTGTAGAATCTGTGGCCATGACCAACTTTGCTACATGAGAAACATGCATTCTCAGGCCATTTTAAGTCCTTAAGATCATGTGGTCCATGGCATCTAGTACATTTCTTCTTAGAACTCTGAACTGCTGACTTGAATTGTTGTGTGATAGGTCTCTTTCATCTATCCTGAACAAGAACACTAGGAGCTGGCCTCTTGCCTAAATAGATCTGACCTCTCTGTGGCTCACGACTTTTCATCTAGCTCAAACCTTATTCAACTATCTTGGCTATATTGACCATAGCGAGTAGTTGGTCAAATCCATCAAGTTCACCTGGTATTGTATATCAAGCTCCAACCCAATGATAAACCCACTCACTTTAGCCTCCTCACTCTTCTCTAAAGGATCTTGTCATGCCCCGAAGGATACCCTAAATGTGACTAGGGATGCAACCAGGGCGGTTTGGGATAGGTCATGCAAAATCCGAACCCGACTTGATTAGATATAAGATGTCCTAAAATCCAACCCGACCTAATAATGACGAACCCAATTTTGTCTGGACTCGACCCCATAATACAAGTGTTGCCTTTTTTTCTTTTGATTTTACATTGAAAATAAATGTATCAACTTTTTTCTTTAGATAATTTTCCTTATAATTGCATGATTTTTTAATTTTATAGATTACATTTCCCAATTACCACCATTTTCAAAATAATTATAACAAGCTAAAGATATAAGAATTCATCAAAATTGCAGGTTTCCATACCAGGGTATGAAATATTTGAAATTAAAAAAAAAATATATATATATATATAACATTCTGACAGCTTTTTAATCATCGAACTTTAAAGTTCACAAAACTAAGTGCGTTGATTTTAAAGATAAGTTTCAGTGGTAGATATAATATTCAAAATGCTTAACAACTTTATCCCATCAATTGGAAAAATAATTAAAGACGATCCATATATCAGCACAACGGCATAGGTAAACTTTTTTTTATTTTTTATTTTATGGAGTATTGTATGTGTGTTCTATGAATTTGTGTATGAAATGCGACTAGGGTTGAGGAAGAACCGTGTGTGTATATGTCTATTACTATTAATATTTTGGAATTTTATTTTAATTTTATCAGGTCGGGTCAGGTTTTATCGTGTTTATATACTTAACCCAATACCCTATAGGGTTTTTAATGGGTTGTGTAGGTCAGGTACCCTATAACAACCCGCTCGGTTGCATCCCTAAACGTAACGGCCCACCGTACTGTCACGCCCCAAAGGGTATCTTAAACGTGGCAGTCCATCGTACACAATATTAAAGCCTAGGAATGACCGCCTCAGTCATGCGAAGGCTTTCATACTATGTACAAGACATCGAACACATTGAGGAGACACATTGAAGAGATATATTTTATATTGACACAACTTGAGTAACAATGTAAAGGAAATACAATTCATTATACTTCAGATACAAATCACTATACTTCAATACAAATCACTATACTTCAAATAAATTCATCGAAAGATTTCACTACACAATCTATTGCAAAACATTTTACAAAAACTACCTAATATCTTCAAGCATTCTTACTTCTTGTTGAAATCTCGAAGTTATATTCGGCTCCAACCATCTCGGTCTCCCAGTAGCCTTCTCCCGTTGACCTGTTTATTCAAGCATCTATTGGGGTATAAGCTACATTAGCTTAGGGAGAGATCCCTTAATTTCGTACCATAACAAGCAAGTTATAATTCATCCGATTATGCTATGCATGAACAAACACATGAGCAGACAAGCAAATGACTTTCCGACAGCCATATGTGAATGGATTTACGCCCTCCATTTGGTGTTAGGATGGTCCATAAGACATGCAACCATAATTCCAATCTTGAGTAGGGTGGTCCATAAGTCATGCAACCACAATCCCAATCTCTTTCTCTTGTTGTTTTATTGTAGTTTTATGTGCCTACCCACATCCTTTAACTTAAGCGATCTTGCATCCTTAATGTTAACAAGGCCCCTCGCCTTCTGCTAATATACTTTTGTCCCACCAAAGGTATATCAGCAATGCAATGTGACTCAACATGTGATATGCATGCACAGTTTATTCATATAATCGTGGCATATTAATTATGAAGGTTAAAAGCGATCATAGAGAATTTCAGACAATTCAAGTCTATGCTAACTCATACAATGATTTTTCAACAAGTCTCGCCTCGATATACTTATCATTCATTCAACCAATATTATACCACAACTCATCACAATTTTATCTTTTCCTAATTCTAGTACAACTAGCTACAAGCACAAACAAGGTAACAAAATAAGAGGAAAACTCACTCGGCCATTGGATCACCGGTCTCTTAGTAAAAGTAATCCGGTAGTATGGAATCATCGATTTTAGAGTTACCTAAAAAGGAAGAAACACCCAAATGAGTATTTCTACTTAAATAATCCATTCTATCTCATACAATTTATCAAATTCGTAATTCTCGTCATAAGCGGGAATTCCAACTTAAAACAGCCATAACTTGGTCGTTTTAACTCGGAATTTAGCAAATTATATATCGATTTCTATCTACTTTAAAAGATATATCTAATTTTAATATCATATTTAAGTTTTGAAAAAATTTTAAGCTTCACAAAGATCGGATCAAATCAAAACAGTAGCAAATTCCAATTCCGAAAAATAGTTTTGTAAATGTTTGTAACATTCCTACTATATAGATTAACTATACATGCAATATTGATGATTTCCTATCATGAATGGCATGTTATGAGCTTGATGTATGCATGCTTTTGACAATATTTACTAAAACGAATTTTAGAAACTTTTTATTTGTAAGACTCTATGGCTATTTACTTTTAATAAAACTAGTTTCCTAACTTTGATCATTTCCATTATTTTTGGATTTATTCGTTAAGAAAATATAATTATCCTTGTTAAAATTGAGTCTTCATTATATCTATTACTTATGACCTTTATTTATATAAAATTTCCATTTTACACTTTGTAAACATGTCTTCAAGTAGAGTTGATTCCAAAATCCAAATTTTGTAAAATTATTTTTGTGGTGATCCCTTTAAGTAAAAATCATTTGATACTTTGAAATTAAAGCTCAACCATGCCTAGCCACTAAGGGCTTCATTTCTTTGATAAAGCTTCTAATTTGAGTTTGAAAAATATGGGTTTTCATGCCATTATTCCATTGTTACGAATTTCTTAAAATGACAACAACTCAAATTTTTCTTACTTTATTTCTATAATGCATCATGCATATATGTATTACCTACAAGCTATTGTTATGAAGGTTATGAGATGATCTACCTATATGTATACATATAGTACCAAGAATTCTTTTTGAAAACCTTTACTTTGCAAAACTTTGAATTTTACTAGACTTAAGAAAATAGTTTTTCTTCTTGTAAAATCATACTTGCTTTTATCAAAACTCAACCTTGATGACCTATATAACCATCACCTTCATTATTTCAACAAAAACCTTCATTTTGGGGTTAGAAAATAGGTGTTTACATAGGTGGTTTTCCTAAGTACGAATTTTACAAAATTTTAAAGAATGAAAACATTGTTCAACCTATTCTTGGAAACCATTTGTTGTTCTAAGATTATATTTTGATAAACCTCTCTTATACTTGTCAAAACTTGGTATTTGTTACATATATACCCTAGGATTTCCATTTTCCAATAAAAATTATCATTTTGGCATTTGGGAATAGGTATTTAAATGGTGGCTATTTTCAAATCCGAATTTAAAAAAAAATTCATTTGAGCTTGTTTTCTTTATAAAACTCATTTAATCTTTTAAAAAAACCCTTTCCTAATCAAAACTACCCCTTAAGGCTTCCATTTCTTTAATAAAAGTCTTGTTATGAAGTTGAAAAATGGGTTTTCAAAATTGGTCTTTGTCGAGATCCGAATTTACAAAATTTATTTTTGGACATACCTTTTGATAAAATCTATCTAAAATTAGGAAAAATCATCCTTTACATATCCTATCTTAAGAGACTTCCATTTCTTGAATAAAATCTTCATTTTTCAGTTGGAAAACATGTTTTTAAACTAGGCCTTGGCCTAAATCCGAAAATAGAATTTTTATTTTGAAAATCACCTTTGATTCTTGTAAAAAGAAGTCTTGATGATATACATCCACTAAACCTTCATATTCTCAACTAAAACTTTCATTTTGAGACTTGGAAAGTGGTTTTTAAATATAGGTTTTGTCAAGATACGAATTTTACTATTTCTATTCAAAATCATTCATTTATGATATCTATTCCTTAAGCCCTTCATTTTAAATGAAAAATACACATTTTGAAGTTGAAAAATAGCTTTTCTAAATATGGTTCCCTTTTTATCCGAATTTTCAAAAATGAGTTTTGTTGAAAATAAAATAGATCTTGAGCTTTCTAAAACTTTCCTACCATCATCATGCTACTACAAGTTATTTATGAACATATAACAAAAGTCTAATGCATTTATGAACTCAACACAATTAGATCTAGTTTACTATACTAGTTATAAATGCATGAACACTATGATGGACATGTGGATGATGAATATATGGATAAATCATAAGCAATAACAAAAATAATAACTCAAATAACTAGATCTAAGGCATAAACGAAAATCAAAGCTACAAAAAGTTAGATCTACAAAATATAACTACTTTTAGCAAGAAAATAATAATAATACAAGAGAATAATCATAGAAAAGACGAGTGTTTCATTTTGGCATCATCATCCTTAGCTTTTAAGCTTATGGAATGTCATTTGATGCATGAAACTCTCACTATACTTTACTTATATCACCTATGGAAGCTTTGGACAAGAGTTTTATTCAAGAATCTTGAAGAAATATGTGTGGGAGCTTATAGAAGAAATAGGGGCAGCTTGTGTTCTTGTAAGAACAAGAACAAAATGAAGAAAGAAAGAGAGGAAAAAGAGAGAGAAAAAGATAAGGAATGGTAAAGGGTAAAAGGTGTAAATGAAAGAGAGAGAGGAGTGTATTAAATGAAAGAAAAAAAAAATAAAACAAGGGCAGCCAAAGGGGAAGGGAGCTACACGTGAATTTGGAGAGGAGAGAGAGAGGAATTTGTTTGAATTTTGACTTGAAATTGAAATGTGTAATTAATGTGTATGTGTTACTTCTTTAAGAAGGATTGGACTATATTTATTTTAGTCAAATTGGGAGTAAATTAAAGGACAAGGGCAGCAAAAAAAGAGAAAAATCTGCCATGAAGTGTGGGATAATGTGTAGAAAGATTGAAGTGAAAAAGAAGTGATATGTGAAAAATGTACTTGAAGTATGGGTTGAAAAAAGTAATTTTTATTAAGAAAACTACAAAATAAAATTAGAAAAAATATTTTTAAATAAGTGGCAGAATTTTCATAAATAAAATTAAATAATTATTTGAATTATTTTAGTATTTCAACAAATATGTTACCCGTATGATCAAAATACGCGAATATGAGCTATAAATGATTTTTATAACCCGAAAAATTATAAAAATTATTTTATGAAAATAAAAATATTTTTCAAATATTTTATTATTATTAAATTAATTTATTTTATTTTTAGTATCGGGTCTTAAACAGAATCTGATTCTGTAAAAGCCCGAAACTAACTAAATTTTAGAAAACAAAATTTTCTATGGTATATAAATATTTATCCAAAAATATAAGGCTTTATAAGAATAATAAAATTGTGTAATGAAATAGAAGTGAATAGTGTAAAAGACTAATTAATTACCGGTAGTAATGAAATATGAATATAATTGTAAAATTAGATATTTCTAGTTATTGAAAAATTATAAAACTGATATTTTAGAAATCCTTATAAAAATGCGAGTCTAACGGTATTCATGGTATATATTTGATATCTCGAGCCCTAGGACACGCTTTTCAAAGTCTGTATCCAAACAGGTTCGAAATAGGTCAAAAATTTACCAATCTGATATTTTTAAGTGAACTTATATTACTACGAGCTAATCTACACACTTAAACTACACCTCGGCATCTAAGGTTAAGAGCACGAGATTGCCGGACTTAAACTATTGTATTCCACTTAGGGTTCCCGGGTGATTCTCTGGTTTAGATCTTTGCCAATTTGGAAACTGATATTTTATGTTTATACAACTATTTAATTTGAGAAATTTATTTTAAATTTTATTTTTTTAAGTATTTAATATCTCTTAACGTTCTCAGAATTCTTGAATTGAGTTTTATTTCCAAAAGTTTCATCGTTATTTACTTTTTAACAATTTGTTTTTGGGTTCTATATTACCCGATTTAATAAGTTAGAGTTAAGTATGAAATTTGTTATATATAGTGGTTTTGAATTTGAAGACTATTGAGTTTTTATTTTTTTTTTTAAGAAATCTCATTTTCTCAAGATTAAGAAATTTCTAAATTCCTTCATGATTTAGGACTAATCAATGTTCAGTTTTTTAATTTGAGTGATTTTTTAGGGTTTATTTTCGAAGTTCATCTTGGAATTATCTATTGAAATTTTTCGGGCTTACACGTACACAATATTAAAGCCTAGGAATGATTGTCTTAGTCATGCAAAGTGTCACGCCCATAGGGTACCCTAAACGTAACATCCGTCACATGCCATATAAGACTCTCGAATTACTACCCAAGTCCTTCGGGAGTCTTGTATAGATGTAAGGCATCCCTTTACGACAATAGAATACTCGACCTGATGGAGTTAAAGAGTTTAATTCGGCATTCACTAGCAATAGAATATAAATTAAAACACATATACGAATAGTTACAAAGTCTAAGGGGCATTCCCCCCACAAAAGAATATTAATTACAGATCTATTACAGTCATCCAGAGTCTCTTGGTTTCTTACGGAAGTCTAATCAAATCTAAGTACAACTTCTAGAGGAGACGCCTAGCTCTTGTACTTGAGCTATAGCTTGTCTCGGCCTAAGCCATATGAATTCGTGCTGCAATAAATAAAAATTATAGCAACATAAGCTACACTAGCTTAGTGAGTCAGAACTTCCAAGATCACATTTACAACACATCATACAAACAAGTGATTAGCCAAACAAGTGATATGCATCAAACATATGAAATTAACAAACATATGACTAGTCGGAATCATATATGGATGGACTTGTGCCCTCCATCCCGGGTTAGCAGATTAACGAAACCTGTAGTACGACGCCGTTTAGGCTCATGGTCAACCAACTTATAAATTCGTTTTATGGATCACGATTAACCAACTTTTATACCATTTAGGATCACAGACAACCAACCAATGCTAATGCTCCATCCCTATTGTGATATGAATGAGTCCATATTTATTTTCAATGTCGAATAGTCAATTATACCAATTCTTTAAGTGATCAATCAGTAATAGCAGACAATCAATTCTAATTCATCTATACAAGCAATAGTTAATCACCCGGCTTCGATATTCTTATATTCAATTTCTCATATCAACCATAACCATATATAATTCCTATTCATTCCCAGCATGCATATCCATTTTATCTTTTCGAAGTATCTAATGCAACTACCTTTATAATCACATGCAATAAATGGAGTCAGAAGTAATACTCACTCGGCCATGGATCACTGGTCTTTTAGTAATAATAGTCCGGTAGTAAAGATTCGTCGGTTTCGGGATCACCTAAAAAGGAAGAAATACCCTAATAAGTATTTTATCACTTAACTAATCCAAACTATATATCAAAACTTAGTAAATTCATAATTCTCGCTATTTGCAGAAGTTCCGACTTAAAATGGCCATAACTTGGTCATTTTAACTCGGAATTTCGTAAATTATATATCGATTTCTATCTACTTCGAAAGATCTATCCAATTATAATATTATTTTCAACTTTTGAAAATGTTTGGGTCACGAAACAGTAGGATCAGTAAAGGTTTTCAAATTCCGAAAATAGTTTTGTAAATGTTTGAAATGTTTCTACTTTATAAATCAATTATACATGCAATATTAATGATTTCCTATCATGAATGGCATGTTATGAGTTTAATCTATGCATGATCTTGATGATATTAACTAAAAGGAAAATTTAGAAACTTTTTATTGCAAGACTTCAAGAATAACTACTTTTAAGAAAACTAGTTTCCTAACTTTGATAACTCACTTGTGTTTTGGGATTAATTCTTAGGAATTTCTAGTTATCTTTGTTAGAATTGAGTCTTCATAACATCTATTACCCAAGACCTTCATTTTTACATAAAAATTTGCATTTTATACTTTGTAAACATTTTTTCAAATAGGATTTATTCAAAAATCCGAATTTTTGGAAATTTAGTTTTTGAATGATTCCTTTGAGAAAAACTTGTTTAATGCATTAAAATTTAAGGCTTTATTATACCTATCCCTTAAGGACTTCATTTATTAAATAAAACTTTCATTTTGAGCTTGGAAAATAGGTGTTTTATGGCAATAATCCAAAATTACGAATTTCCTAAATTGAGTAGTAACTCAAAATTTCCTATATTGTTTCTACTCTTTGTTTTACACATTAATCTCATCAAAACTCATTTCAACTTATAAAAATCATTACTTAATGATATCTATTACCTATACCCTTCATTTTTCATATAAAACACAAGTTTTAAAGTTGATAAAAGGGTTTTTAAAACATGGTTTTGAATTCATACGAATTTTTCATGTGAACATTTTAACAAAAGTTTTTCTTTTTCAAGTTTCTTGTCTTATCTACTTAAGGATTTACTAACTACAACATTTATGTACTCAAGACAAAGCCTTTATGAGCATTAATGCATGAAAACACAAAATATTCATAAGATCATGAATGTCAAGTATAATATGAGTATCTAAATGCTAGATCTACTATTTATGATGCATGAAATGAAGTTTGAAAGCATGAATATGGATTTTTATGCAAGCTCTCTACTTTACTCTACTATTATATGCATGAACATGAAGATATTCCAACAAAAACTCCTTTGAACACAAGATCTACTCTTATGATGGCTTGACATTTATGTAGTGGTATTTTCATGTCCCTAGCAAGTGCTCATGGGGACTTAAATAAAAAAATACCCATGAATAATCTTGACATTACAAGATTTAATGATAGAAAGAGTTAAGATTCATCACCTAAGGCTTGAACCAAATGGAAAATGAAGAAGAAATGAGCTTGTGTGTGTGGGGTGTGTGGGAGAGCTCATGGCAACAAGGAAAAATAGAGAGAGAGTTGTGTGAATTTTTTAAAACAAATGAAGTAAATGAAGGAGAGAGAATGTAAAGGATTATTTATAGTAAGTGAATTAGGGTTTGTGTAATTATAAAAAGAAGAAAATAAAACAAATTGGGATAAATTTGGGGAAGAGGGGGGGCGGGGGGGTGCGCCGGCCATACATGGAGGGAGAGAGAGAGAGGGTTGGAATCGTATTAATTTGTGATTTTTTAATAAAAAGTATTAAATGTAATGATTTGTTAAGAGACAAAAATTTCTTGGAAAAAATATAATTGAGTGTTTGTAAGGATGTAAGACTAGGGTATGGCTTGTGTGTATAGTAGGTTATATTGTGAATAGTAATAAATAGTAATGGATAGTAGACAAGACAAATACTTTACTGGTAGTAAAGAAAATACGAGAAAAAGGCTATAACTGTAATTTTTGTAACCCGAAAAATTATGAAACTTATATTTTTGAAATCCTTATTAAATTTTGGTTCTAAGGAGTATTCCGGAATATTTTTCTAAATTTCTAGTTCCGGGGCTCGCTTTTCAGTAATGGATATCGGGAAGGCCCGGAATAGAAAATTTTTCGAAATCAGAACTTTTTATGGTTTGAAACATACTTTAAAACAATATTCCACATTAAATTATTTTATAAAAGTTCTTTTAATTTGAAACCGAAGGAAAGCTAGATCCAGGTTTCCTAGGTTTCTCTCAAAAGGCTCATACTAATCTGGTTTAGGGTTTTGGTTTCTGATTTTCGAAGTTTACTTGATTACTAGAAAAACCAGGGTTTACAACCTTCCCACCTTAAATAGAGTTTTGTCCTCAAAATTGAATTGACGTACCTCATCTTTCAAACAACTCGAGATACGTTCTCCGAATCTCCTCTTCAGCTTCCCAAGTAGCTTCCTCGGAGGCATGGTTTCTCCACAACACCTTAACGTACTGAATTTCTTTGCCGAAGCTTTGGGTTTTCTTATCCAGAATCCTTATGGGATGTTCTTCATAGGTCAAATTCTCTTTCAGCTGAATGGGTTCCAATTCCAAAAAATCTTATAGGGTCGGGTATATATTTCCTTAATACCATCACATGAAACACATTGTGAACTCCTGATAAGTTCGGTGGTAAAGCTAGCCGGTATGCTAGATCTCCGACCCTTTCTAAGATTTTGAAGGGTCCAATATATCTCGGGCTCAACTTTCCTTGTGTACGTATTCTCTTTATACTTTTGATTTAGCTTATTTTTAGATACACATGGTCGCCCACTTTAAACTCGAGTTCCCTTCTTTTCAAGTCTACCCAACTCTTTTGCTTGTCTTGAGCTTCTTTCATTTTCCGTTGGATCACCTTCACCTTATCGGCTGCTTCTTGTACCAATTCTGGCCCGATAGCAAGCTTTTCCACATCATCCCAAAACAGAGGGGATCTACACTGTCATCCATATAGAGCTTCGTAGGGTGGCATCTGAATAGTTGAGTTATAGTTGTTGTTGTAAGCAAACTCGATGAGGGGTATATGGTTATCCCAGTTCCCTCTGAATTCAAAACACAGGCTCTCAACATGTCTTCCAAGGTTTGGATTGTCCGCTCAGACTGTCCATTCGTATAAGGGTGGTATGCAGTACTGAAGTGCAACTTTGTACCCAAACTCTTCTGTAGACTTGTCCACAACTTGGACACAAATCTCAGGTCCCACTCTGAAATGATTCCTGCTGGTATGTTGTGTAGTCGTATAATCTCTCGAATGTAGATCTTAGCCAACCTGTCCATTGAATAAGTCATGTTTATAGGTAGGAAGTGCGCTGACTTAGTTAACCGATCAGCTATTACCCATACTGCGTCACTCTAAGCTCCTAGATTTTTCGGTAAATATAAGTAAACCCTAAGAACTGGAAGTCAAAACCAAACCCTAAAGTTAATCTAGTTATATGATTAGTCTAGTAAATCTAGATCCACAATCCCGTGATCTTAAACCCTAAAAAACGAAATTGAGATAATTGTGGAATATGGTTTGTAATAATATTGGAAAGCTTAAAATATAAGATTCGTAATTTTCTAGTGTTTTTCGGATCTGAATGGGATTAGTTTTCAAAAACCTTGCTCTGGTACACCGGATAGTGAAAATATTTCGACAACACCAATAGATTCGTAAAAATATAAGGATTCCAAAAATATCAGTTTTAGAATTTTTCGCTAACTAAAAAATCAGATATAGGCCATTTACGCGTATTTTCTTTACTAACGATATTTTAATTGTCTAGTCTACTATTCATAGTACTTTTCTACTATTCATTACTATTAATCTATCTCTACTTTTTCTTACACTCTATTCTTATACACTACCATACCTATACTTTACAATTTACCTTCCCCATACAACTTTAATCACATCACACTTTACATATTACTTCTTTTTATTACAAAACAACAAATTTAATCAATTTTTCTCCCTCTTCCAAGCCCTTGCCGTCCACCCTCTCTCTCATATCACTCTCAATTTGTTTTCTTTTCCAATTTATTTAATTACAGCTAATTTCCACTCCAAAACTCTATAAATACCCCATTTCTCCTTCATTCTTTCACACAACTCATTTCCTACTAACACTCTACCAAAATCACTCCATAAAATTCCTCTCCCAAAATCACTCCCAAGTTCTTCCATCTCTCCATAAAACCATTTTCTACATAATACTACAACCCATTCCATTCATCTTCAACAAACACATAAATCTTAGGTAAAAGTTTCATTCATATACTCATCATGTTCATTTAACTTAACATGAGCTTAGTGTATGTTTCTTAGACTCATGAGAGTTAAAGAAGCAACATATGTTCATGTTTTATTTTTGTTCATGTTCTTATTTTCTTTATGTTACTATTATGTTGTTGTTATTATTGTTATTATTTTTGTTTCTAATCTAACTTATATAAAGTATTATGTATATATATTCATTTAGAGCATAGAAGCTCATTTGTTATTTATTTATTTTCATGTCTTGCAATTTATTTACTTGTTTTATGCAATTGTTAAGACTAGTCTTTCTAATATTAGACTCGTCTATATCAAGTCAAAATAATTTTCTTTCTTTGCTTTTCTTTTCTTTTGAGGACTAGTCTATTCTTAGTCTCGGAATACCTTAATGAAGCTAAGATTCCCAATACTTGACTTTACTTTTATGCTCTTATATAATTTATCTTATTATGTTGTTTTTATTATATTTCTCATAGTTACATATTCTCATTCATGCATGAACATGTTATTGTCTCAACCATAATGAAAATGAGTTTTCTTAAGTAATAAAAATAAGAACTCTCTTTAAAAATAAATTTTGTCACATAAAAAATTATTTTTCCATAAAGACTTAAAGTTTTATCTTAATAAATATTTTATAAAGTTAGATAAGTTTAGCTCAAGTTTTAGTAATAATACTATATGGCATTTTATGAATGTAAATAAAGTTATCACAAACTCTCTTTTAAACCAATAAAATAAGAAAGTTTCTTTAAACTTAATTCTGGATTTAACCAAGAGTTTTCTTAAACTCATTTATCCAAGTTTTCTACCAACACTCTAGAATACTAAAGTCTAGACAAGTTTTACAAAATTATCAAAAATAACCTTTCTAAGGATAAGCCTTACTTAGGAAATAAAAATAATAAATAACTTATAAAATTATTGATATTATTCTTTTAAAGTGGATCTAACTTTAGAAAAACTTTAGAACATATAACCATGAAATATTTAGAAAAAATATGTTTTCCAAACCACTAGAAGTAAATTTATGGGAATCTTAAAAGATTAAAATTTCTTTTTGAAATGTAATTATTCAAAATTAAGAAATGGAGTTAAAAAAAAGGAAATACTTACTAATAAATTTTCCAAACAAAACTAAGAAGGAGATTTTCAAGTTTTAGCTTTTCTCACTTTCAAGACACATTGCTTTACATGATCATTGTTGAGTCAACACCACTAAATTCATGCATATGGTTTGAGTATATATATATGTATTCAAAGGATTTTCAAACCATACAATTATCTATATTTTGTACAAGAATTCTTGAATGAGGAAAAGTTTGAAAACTTGAGTTTGAAATTTGGAATTTTCGCATCAAATATGTATGACAATATTCGAGACCTAAATAACTTCTTTTGATAAAAATAACATTATAAATAGATAGATCTTTTCGAGTAGGTAGAAATCGGTATATAATATGCGAAATTCCGAGTTAAAATGAGCAAGTTATGGCCATTTTAAGTTAGGATTTCCATTCATAACGATTTTTGACTAATTCAATAAGATAGAATTATAGAGTTTGAATAGATCTTGGATGAAATACTCATGTCGGGTATTTCTTTTGTTTAGGTGTCGAGGACCAAGATCTTCTCTTCCCCGAGGATTACTTCGACTCCTAGAAGAACGCTATGGAAGAGTGAGTTTCCTTTACGTTTATGTATTCGCGCATGTGCTTGTAGAATAGAGCACTAGATGTTAGGAAAAGATAAAATTGATATGCATACGGGTTATCATGGGAATTATGTATGAATCGTTGTGCGCGACCAATGAACAATAAGTATATCGGAACCCGATTTGTGATTGATATAAATATTTCTATGTATGTATTGTTATGTGTGCAAATATTTCTTGATCGCTTTAAATGATTTAATGTCATATTGGAATCCCCATATAAAAAATGCTCATGCATATCACTTAGAATATCATTTCGAAATTTTGCTATTACTCTTCAGCGTGGGATCGGAAAGGTAAGCTGCCTTGCTACAATCTTGAGAGTTTAGGACGTTTGGGGAATACGATCTCAAGTTGTAGCTAAGCCGGATCCATCACTTTGGGTAAGGAAAGCCCGAGGACTAGTAGTACGGTTCATTAGAACCACAAGACGCGCGCAACTTTAAGGAGGTCGTTTTGGACCCAGTTCAAAGCATTCTCTAACCACCGATGGAAGGGTAAATCCATCACTCATACAAAACTGGATAGTCGTATGTACTGTTTGATCATATGGTTGTTGCATTTCATATACTTGTTTAATAAACTTGGTTGATTGTCTGTTATGCGTACTTTTGCGTAAGGAATATCTCACTAAGCTAGTCATGCTTATACTCCTATAGGCTTTTGATATTGCAGGATTATCCTTTTTGCACCCGAGACCATCCTGACTACCGGGTAGAATCTTTATTTTGAGAAGCTTTTGGAGGAATTCTGTTTGAAGTCTTAGAGTAGATTTCTTCTAAAATCTTCTAGCTTTTGTTATTTATATTATTAAGACCATGTTATTATGAAATTATCTGGGGAATGTCCCTGTCACGTCCCGTAGGGTATCCTAAACGTAACAGTCCGCCACATACTAAGTAAGACTTTCGAGTTCCCTACCCGGGGCCTTCGAAGTCTTAAATAGATGTAAAGCGTTCCTTTACGACAATAGAATACTTCAACAAATGGAGTTAAACAGTTTAACGAGGCATTCATTAGCCATAGATAATAAATCAAAACGCATAATGTTAAAGTTTACAAATCTAAGGGGCATTCCCCCGCAAAAGAATAACAGTCTATTACAGTCATCCAGAGTCCTTAGTTTCCAATGGAAGTCTATACAAAAAGGAATGAATTAAACTTCTACGGGAAACTCCTATCTCCGGTACCTGCGCTGTAGCCTGTCTTGGCCTAAGCCTGGCCTAAGCCATATAAAGTCGTGCTGCAAAAGATAGAAACTATGGGGGCGTAAGCTAACTAGCTTAGTGAGCAATACTTCCATAACGCAATTAAACATACTTCAGTCAACAAGTAATTATTCAGGCAAGTGTATGCATCAAACAAATGAATTTAGCAAACATATGACCAACCGGAAATCATATGTGGATGGACTTGCGCCCTCCATCCCGGGTTAGCAGATTAACGAATCCTGCGGTACGACGCCGTTTAAGCTCACGGTCAACTAATAATAATTCGTTTTATGGATCACGATTAACCAACAAGTCGTTTTATGGATCACGATTAACCAACAAGTCGTTTTATGGATCACGATTAACCAACAATGCGAATGCTCCAACCCCATCGTGACATGAATGGATTCAATTTATAGTCGGAGTCGAATAGTCATTAATTCAATTCTTTTAAGTGACCAACAATATTCGCAGACATTCATCATAAGATACTAGTAAAGCAGTCAATATCTTAACACCCGGTTTCGATATACCTTAACTCCATTTCACATCTCAACAATCAACATCATAAATAATTCCCATATACCCCAGCATGCTTATACAATTTCTTTTATCTTTGCCTACATCACTAGCCACTACATTACAATCACAACATTAATTGAGAGTGGAAGTAAACTCACTCGGCCATTGGACACCAAACTTCTTAATAATAATAATCGGGAGGTAGTGTGTCGTCCTGCTCGGAATCACCTACCAATCAAGAATAATCCTAATGAGATTCTCACCATGTAATTAAATCAAACTATATATCTAGACTAGTTGAATTCGGATTTCTCGCTATTTTGGAAGTTCCGACTTAAAATGGCCATAACTTGGTCATTTTAACTCGGAATTTCGCAAACTTTATATCGATCTTCATCTACTTCCGAAAGATCTATCTATTTCAAGTATTAAATCCAAGTTTTGAAAATAATAGGGTCACGGAACAGTGGGATCAGTTCTGTTCCGCAATTGATCCAATTTTGAAAATGTGCTTTGCTTTTGATAAGAATGTTCCTAGTTGGTGATTCATGCATGAATGATTTAGGAATGAATACTAATGTGTATGCCATGTAATGAACTCAATATGTGCATGGTCATGATGATTTTTGTAGTAATAAACTCTTAGGAACTCCTAAGTGTTGGGGAAAGTCTCATAAAGACTAATTCTAAGAAGCTATTTTCCACATTATACTCCTTAGGGTTTCTTTGGTTTTTAATCTTGTAATCTACTTATTATTTAACTAAAAATAGGTTCTCAAAGTCTATAATAGTCATGGCCTCCATTCATGCATAAAAATTCACATTTTTCATTTGGTAAACATGTTTTAAATAAGCTATTTGTGAAAATCCGAATTTTCCAAATTTCCTTTTCTTACATTTTCTTAAGGGAAATCTTGTCTAATGCATTAAAAATTGGAGCTTCAATGTATACATTATCTAAGGACTTCATTTAGCTTATAAAACATCCATTTTAGACTTAAATACTAAGTGTTTATTTAGGCATTACACAAAGTTACGAATTTGACTACACATTTAAAGTCAACATTTTCATTCTAACTTCACCTCTTGTTTTCTTATTTTTATTATGCCTAAACTCATCTAAACTCATGAAAATAATTCCTTCAACATGTCTATTACACATACCCTTCATTTTTCTTATGAAATATAGTTTAAAGTTGATTTTGGGGTCTTTAAGGTAGGGTTTCCATTTCATCCGAATTTTCAACTTTTCATATCTAACAAAGCCCTTCCTTTTTCAATGTTCTTGCCTTCTATATGTGAAGATATACTATCTAACACCTATACATGAACAAGACTTCATTCTTATGATCATCAAGCATGTAAAGCAAAATGAACCTATGATCATGCATGTACATAAGTGGTGAATGTCTAAACCTTAGATCTACTACATATGATGTATATAACATGGATCTCATGGCATGAACAACAATATAAATACAAGATCACTACTTTATATGCATGAACAATGAAATCTTAACAAAACACATCTAAACACTAGATCCATGTCTTGTGATGGCTTGACATTCTTGTTCATGCATTTCCATGTCCCTAGCATGAGCATCATGGGGTTTTAATGAGGAAATACACAAGATATGGTCTTGCCATGATAAGAACTAGGAAAAACAAGGCTTGAATCAACATACCAAAGGAGTCTTGAAGTGAAAAGAGAAGGAACAAAGTTGAAAATGAGAGGGAATGGGGAAGGGGAGTGCTCGGCAATGAGGAGGGAGAGAAGAGAGGTTTTGATCTCTTTTTCAATTTTGAAAAGAGAAGAAATGAAGAGAGAGAGAGAAAATTTAGTATATATATCAAATGATTTAGGGTTTAGTTAATAAAATGAAGTAAAAATACTTTGAGGGGAAAATGAGAGGGAGGGGCGCCGGCCTCCATGGTGTGTGTGTGTGTGTGAGTTTTAAAAAAGAATTTGTAATTTAGTAAATGAAATGTAATAAATGTAATAATTATTTAAAGACAAAATTTCTTGGAAAAGAAAATTGAAATGAGTAGTTGTAAGGATGTAAGAATAGGGTATGGGTAGTGTGTAGTGTAGGTTGTACTTGTGAATAGTAGACAAGACATCTACTTTACCGGTTGTTCCGAAAACACGGGAAAAGCTATAACTGTAATTTTTATAGCTCGGAAAATTATGAAATTGATATTTTTGGAATCCTTATAAAATTACGGTTCTAATGAATATTCCGGAATATTTTTCTGAATCCGTGGCCCGGGGCACGCTTTTCCGTAATTGGGCTCGGGAAGGCCCGGAATTGAAAAATTCCCGAATTTAAAACTTTCAAAGGTTTGAAATGTACTTTGGAACAACAATTCAATTCATTTACCCATAATATTTATTTTACTATGAAACCGAAGGAAAGCCGGATTTAGGGTTCCTAGGCTCATTCACTAAACTCAATCTGATCGGATTAGGGTTTCGTTTCCAACTCCTGGGGTTTTCTAGCTACTGAGAATTTCCGGGGTTTACAACCTCCCCACCTTAAATAAAGTTTTGTCCTCAAAACGGAACTGACGTACCTTGTCCTTCAAATATCTCGGGCTACTTTCTCCGGATTTCATCCTCCGCTTCCCAGGTTGCTTCTTCAAAGGCATGATTCCTCCATAATACTTTCACGTAGTGGATGTCTTTGTTTCGTAGCCTTTGAGTTTTCTATCCATATCTTTACTGGGTGTTCTTCATATGTCAGGTTTTCCTTCAACTGGATTGGCTCCAATTCCAGAATCCTCTCTGGGTCGGCCACATATTCCTCAAGACTTACACATGAAACAATTGTGAATCCCAGACAATTAGGTGGTAGGGCTAGCCGATACGCCAGGTCTCCGACTCTTTCTAAGATCTCAAAAGGTCCAATGTATCTCGGGCTTAACTTCCCTTGGGTACGCATCCTCTTGATACTTTAATCGGGTTTATCTTCAGGTACAACATGATCACCCACTTTAAATTCAAGCTCCCATCTTTTCAAGTTTTCCCAGCTCTTTGTCGATCCTGGCTTCCTTCATCTTCCGTTGATCAACCTCACCTTATCCGCGGCTTCCTGTACCAATTCCGGCCCAATTGCTACCTTTTCCACCTCATCCCAAAACAAAGGGACCTACAACGCCGTCCATACAAAGCTTCATACGGGGGCATCTGGATAGTGGAGTGATAGCTGTTATTATAGGCAACTCGATAAGGTGTACATGATATCCCAATTCCCTTTGAATTCCAGGGCACATGCCCTTAACATGTTTCAAGAGTTTGGATCGTTCGCTCAGACTGTCCGTCGGTCTGGGGATGGTAAGCCGTACTGAATGCAATTTAGTACCCAAGCTCTTCTGCAAGCTCATCCAAAACTTGGATACAAATCTCGGGTCTCTATCGGAGATGATCCTGCAGGGATGCCATGTATCTTACGATCTCTCTGATTAAATCTTGGCTAACTTTTCCATTGAATAGGTCATATTTATGGGGTAGGAAATGCGCCGACTTGGTTAACCGATCCACTATCACCCATATTGCATCACAACCTGATGGAGTCTTGGGAAAGCCACAAACAAAATCCATGGATATTTGATCTCACTTCCATTCAGGAATGGGTAAGGGCTTTAGCAATCCGCCGGCCTCTGGTGCTCTACCTTCACCTGTTGGCATATTGCGCACTTCATCACATAATCTGCCACATCTCTCTTCATCCCATTCCACCAATAGCAACTTTTCAAATCCTGGTACATTTTGGTGCCTCCCGGATGCATGGTAAACCCGGAGTTATGTGCCTCGCTCATTATTTCCTTCTTCAACTCCTCATCCTCTGGTACGCACAACCTTCCGTTCATCCGGATCACGTCTTCCTCATCCACGGCAAAGTCAAGGTACTTTCCCGCTTGGGTTTCCCTTTTTATCTTTTGTATCACTTCGTCATACCTTTGTGCTTCTTTGATTCTTTCCACGATGGTTGGTTCCAGCACCAAGTTAGATATCTCAAGCTCAGCACTTTGATATATGAACTCGATCCTTAACTTCTCAAATTCCTTAATCAACTCCTTCTGGCTGGTAATCAAAGCGGCTACCTCCCCGTGATTCTTCCGGCTTAGGGCGTCCGCGACTGCATTTACTCTCCCTGGACAGTAATTTATCCCTAGGTCATAATCTTTTATTAGTTCCAGCCACCTCCTTTGCCGCATGTTTAACTCCTTCTGTGTGAACAGGTATTTAAGGCTTTTATGATCTGTGTATATCTCACACCGTTGTCCATACAGATAATGTCGCCATAACTTCAAGGCAAAGACAACTGCAGCTAGTTCCAAATCATGCGTAGGGTAATTTTGCTCATGCGGTCTCAATTGCCGAGAAGCATACGCAATGACCTTCCGTTCTTGCATCAAGACGCATCCAAGACCATTTCTCGAAGCATCACTATGTACCGTGTAAGACTTTTCCGGATCTGGTAAAACCAAAATCGATGCCGAGACCAGTCATCGCTTTAGTTCCTGAAAACTTTGTTCTCTCTTATCTGTCCAAATGAATTTTTCGTTCTTTTGGGTCAATTGGGTCAGCGGCTTAGCTATCGAAAAATCCTTCACAAATTTGCGATAGTAGCCAGCCAAACCCAAGAAACTCCTTACTTCAGTAACTGTTTGCGGTGGCTTCCAATCCACAATTGCCTTGATCTTTTCGGGATCAACTGATATCCCATCACCCGTTACCACATGTCCGAGGAAGGATATCCTGTCTAACCAAAAGTCACACTTGGACAGCTTGGCGTACAGCTTGTTATCTCGTAAGGTTTGCAATGCCAAACGGAGATGCTCCTCATGTTGCTCTTTGGTCTTTGAATATATGAGGATGTCGTCTATAAAGACTATCACACATTTATCCAAAAGCGGCTTATAGACTCTATTCATTAAGTCCATAAATGCAGCCGGTGCATTAGTCAGTCCAAATGACATTACCAGAAACTCGTAGTGCCCATAACGAGTACGAAAAGCTGTCTTAGGCACATCCTCAGGCTTAATCCTTAGCTGATGATACCCTGAACGTAAGTCAATACGTGAGAACACACAAGCTCCTTGCAGCTGGTCAACAAAATCATCGATTCTTGGTAAGGGATATCGGTTTTTGACAGTCACCTTATTCAATTCCCGGTAGTCAATACACAAACCTCATCGATCCGTCCTTCTTCACAAATGTCGAGCCTGGATTTTTCCACTCATCTTATCTAGTTCATTTCTCTTAACCCGATTCACATTAAACCCGAACCCATTTAACATGAATCCTCGACTAGAGGTTAAAAGAAATTTTAATTTTTGAAAACTTTTTAGAGTCGCCACCCGATATAAATCGGGAAAAAAATAAAAGCTAGGATCAATGGGTCGGTTGATCCTAACTTAGCTACTAGTCTGCGAAAAAATTTGATTTAAAAAAAATCAACTTTTAAAACCAGATATCATGGATTCGGGGGCTAACCTATTAAAACCAAATCGGTTACCACTTTTTGAATTTTAAATTTCTAATTTATCCTTTTCATGCTCAAAAGCTTAAGTAAAACAATATAGTACAAATCACATTACTCATTTTTATGCATTTTTTCTTTATTTTTATTTTTTATTCATTTTTTTATATCAATATCAACAAATAGATTTCATTTATTTCTTTTATAAAAAAAACTTATATTTACAATATTAAAAACAATATTAAAAACAAAAAACATTTTTTTCATTTTTTATGTCGCCCCGCAGGTACCTACGTACTCGCTAATCGAGATCAGACAAAACGTAGTTCTTTTAAAAAGAACCTTAATTTGTTGATCAATTTTAATTTTTTGAACTCTTTTCATTTTAAGTTCATTAAATTTTCAAGTTTTTATAAAAAATCATTTTTTGATGACCCTATGATCTAATCAATTGTTTTTTTTTATTTTATGAAAATATAATTTTTCTAAGTCCAAAAATCATTTTTTATTATTTTATTTTTTTTCTAAAAAATTTTGGTTTTGGAAAATCCAATTTTGTCATTTTTATCATTATTTTTTTTATTTTTTTATTATTTTTTTTAAATAAATCATCACATAATTTCACAAAATATCCAGAATAATTTAAAATATATTAAAAATATTTTTCATGTATTAAATATGTATTTTTAAGGCAATTTGTGTATAAATACACATTAAAAATATTAAAAAAATATCAAAAATATAAAAAAAAAATAAATTTATATAAAAAATAAATATTTTGATTTTCTGGATTTTTTTGTATTTTTCTGAATTTTTCTGAATTTTTTATGAATTTTTTAAATTTTTTACTATTTTTTATTATTTTCTGAAATTAATTATATAATAAACTATTAATAAAATAATGCGGATTAACCTGGACCGTCGGATGAAGCGGATGAGATCTGGAGCGTCGATCTCGCTGATCGATCTGGATCGTCTGATTTTGTTGACTCGATCTGAGCCGTCTGATCGCTTGCTGAAATCTGGGCCGTCTGATCGCTTGATGAAATCTGGGCCGTCTGATCGCTTGATTGAATCTGGGCCGTCTGATTGCTTGATGAAATAGGACCGTCTGATCGCTTGATTGAATTTGGGCCGTCTGATCTGCCTGATGAAATCTGGACCATCTGATCAGAGTTGACCGTTGACCGATGACCGACGACCGTTGACCGATGACCGACCGGGTTGGATTCGGATCTTCGGGTCGGATCTCGGAGCTCCGGCGGGTGAAGAAGACGACGATGGGACTTTTCGAGGCGGATTCCGGCGGCTCCGGTGGTCCTCGGTGGCTGGAAGCTTGTCGGCCCGACTCCAATGGTGGTGGCGCGTCCTCTGGAGATGGTGGTTCACGCCCAGAACCACCGTGGACGGCGGTTCGAAGTGGTGGTCGCCGGCGGTTCAAATCCGAAAAAATAAAAAAAATTTGCAGAGATGATTTTGAACAAATTGATCAAATTAAAGCACACTCGATCACTTTAAACTTGTTCCTAAAGCTCCTTAAACACTCAAATTGAATAAAAAATAATTCGAAATTCTCAAATTTCGAATTTTCTCTTTAAGAACCCTAATTTTCGAAATCTTCGAATTCACTCATTCTGATTGTGTTTTGTTGAAATTGACTTGTGCCTTTTGCTCCTAGGACCTCCTATTTATAGGTTGCAAGCTCAATTTTCAGTTTCGAACAGTTTCGAAAATGAATGGATTTTTGCCCTTTGATTTTTCCACGAATTTAATTAGAAAATCCATGATTAAATTGTTTGAAACTGATGAATTGATGATTGTTTTCATATTCCATGCCAGATTCATCCACTCAATTTTGTAACTCCTCAATTGAATGCAATTGAACGCTTTATACATTGAATTTTGTAACTTTTGGGTTGTTTTTTTGCACTAATCTTTCATATTTTGTAACCACTTTGCAATCCCATCATCAATTTTGACAATCAATGATGTTTTTGTCAGTTAAAAAGTAAAGCAAAAGTCACATTTGAGGAAAATGAAAAGACAAAAATGAAAAAGAGGCAAAAATTTGCCTTTGCTAGGGTTTGAACCTGTGTCCTTGAGCTTGAGTGTGTGTTTGGGTAATGTGTTTAACCAACAGGCCATTTGGCCTATGCCTTGATCACTTAGCCAATTACATCAATACTTAAGGCTTTTGGAAAATGAATTTAATTAAATTTTAAGCCTTAATTAATTGGGCAAAAATTGGGTGTCTACAGCTGCCCCTCTTTGTGGTAAAGTTTGAACAAAACTTTTGCCACAAAGACAAAAAGACAACCAATTTTTGCTTAGCTTCTCCTTTAGACTTTGAGATTCAGTTAGGTCATTTGCCGGACCAATGGGCTTTGGTCATTTGCCGGACCAATGGGCTTTGGTTTTGGTCATTTGCCGGACCAATGGGCTTTGGTTTGGTCATTTGCCGGACCAATGGGCTTTGGTCATTTTCCGGACCAATGGGCTTTGGTCATTTGCCGGGCCAATGGGCTTTGGTCATTTGCCGGACCAATGGGCTTTGGTTTGGTCATTTGCCGGACCAATGGGCTTGGGTTTGGTCATTTGCCGGACCAATGGGCTTTGGTTTGGTCATTTGCCGGACCAATGGGCTTTGGTCATTTGCCGGACCAATGGGCTTTGGTTTGGTCATTTGCTGGACCAATGGGCTTTGGTCATTTGCCGGACAATGGGCTTGGGTTTGGTCATTTGCCGGACCAATGGGCTTTGGTTTGGTCATTTGCCGGACCAATGGGCTTTGGTCATTTGCCGGACCAATGGGCTTTGGTTTTGGTCATTTGCCGGACCAATGGGCTTTGGTCATTTGCCGGACCAATAGGCTTTGGTTTGGTCATTTGCCGGACCAATGGGCTTTGGTTTTGGTTATTTACCGGACCAATGGGCTTTGGTTTTGGTCATTTGCGGACCAATGGGCTTTGGTTTCCATCTGGAATGGATGGATTTTGAATTTGGGTAGTACTAGACTATCTGTCTAGACTGAGGGGTATTTGTGATTTTTCAATCCACTGGGGGTTTCTTGGTTTTTTTCTGATCCACTTGGGGAACTGGTTTTTTCTGATCCACTTAGGGGAACTGGTTTTTTTCTGATCCACTTAGGGGCTTGGTTTTTCTGATCCACTTGGGGAACTGGTTTTTTCTGATCCACTTAGGGGCTTGGTTTTTCTTTTTTGGAAAACTCGAATAGGCTTCAGACTTTTTTCTTTTTTTTGGGAGACTTGGATGGGTTTCAAGCATTTTTTTTTTGGGAAACTTAGATGGGCTTCAAGCATTTTTTTTTTTTTGTTGGAAACTTGCTTTGAAAACTTGGATGGGCTTCAAGTTTTTTTTTTTTTTTTTTTTTTTGAAAACTTAGTTTGAAAACTTAGATGGGCTTCAAGTTTTTCTTTTTTTTGGAAAACTTGGTTTGAAAACTTGGATGGGCTTCAAGTTTTTCTTTTTTTTTTTGGAAAACTTGGTTTGACTTCAAGCTTTTCTTGAAAACTTTGGAAACTTGGTTCAAACGTACCCTATGAACTGGCGTTTGGTTTTAACATTAGTGCGCTTCTTGAGCTGACACTCGACTTGTTAAGGTGCTCCTTGAGCTGGCCTAAAACTTACAACTTGACAAGGCAGCACAACACTTCCTTGAGTTGGCGATTCTCAATAAGAATAGGATGAAGCTCCTTTGAGCATACGATCTTAAGGATTGAAAAAAAATATAGGACAATGCTCCCTTGAGCAGACTATCCTGATGCTGAAGAAATAGGTTGATGCTCCTTTGGGCATACAATCCTAAAGATTGAAAGGTAGGATGACGCTCCTTTGAGCGGGTGACCCTAATACTTAAGATGACGCTTTTTTGAGCAATCGATCCTAAAACTTAAACAAATAGGATGACACTCTTTGAGCAGGTGATCCTAAAACTTAAACACGAACTTGGAAACCAAGTTTTGAAAACTGTAGCCTGAATTTTTTGGGCTAATTTTTTAATGTGAAATTCTTCCCCTTTTTTCATTGAAAATTTTTAAGAAACCTTTGAGAATTTTTTTCTTTTAAAAACCAAACTTATGCCTCTTTTATTTTTTTTTCAAAGTTTTTTTTTATTCTTTTATTTTAAAAATTTAAACCAAAGGCAATTTTTTTTACTTTTAATGAAGAAAACTTATTTTCTCTTTTTTTTTATTTTTTATTACTTTTCAGATATTTGGAAAAAAATTTTTTTTTATTTTTTTGGAAGAAATTCCTTCTTTTCTTGGACCTTTTAAAGGTAAAAAGTTTCTTTTTTTTTTTTTTGGTTCAACTTTTTTTTTAAAGTTACCAACAGGTAAAAATAATCATAAATAGGGTTTGCCCCATTGATCACTCATTTTTTTTTCAGCCTAAGGCTTCACTATTAACCACCTAAGGTCTTTTATTGAAAAATTTTAATCATTGGGGGCAAAGTTTTTCTTTTAGGACATTAATTTGAAAATTGGGGCATTGTTTCCAACTTTGGGGCAATTAATTCCTAACCTGAGGCAGACTTCTTTCAAATTGGGGCAAATGATTTCATGCCCCTGGGATGATTCTTACACCAAGGTTGGTTATCTTATTTTAAGTTACCTAATCAAAGAGGACTTCCTTACACTCTCTTAGGCTTATTTTCACACATTTGACTCGGATTCCAAAAATTATGGTCCGTCTTGCAAGTGACACACTTTGGTCAATCTATTAGGTCTTTTTTGGACTGTAATGTGGGTTTTGGTTATTGGCTTTAATCAAAAAGAGATATTTCATAAAGGCTTTTTTTTTTTTTTTCGAAAATTTTTCAACACATCCCGGGTTTACAAGTCAAGAACCCTTAAGGAAAACTTGAATATGCACTTATTCCTAGTTTCAAGAGCATTAATAAATCAACTCCTTTGATCCAAAGAGTCTCTAAAGGATGGAATTGTGTATGGGCCCATAATATAGATTTTGGACCTTGTGTTTTTATGGGCTTTGAACTTTCAGCATGTGCCCCCAGTGTTTGGGTATGATCACCTTGTGTGATTGTCTTCCATCAGGGTGGAATTGTGGGTGGGTCCATATAAATTTTGGACTTGTGTTTTGATGGGCTTTGAACTTTGAGCATGTGCCCCCAGTGTTTGGGTATGATCACCTTGTGTGATTGTCTTCCATCAGGTGGAATTGTGGGTGGGTCCATGATATAAATTTTGGACCTTGTGTTTTGATGGGCCTTGAGCTTTAGCATATGCTTCTAATTTCTTGGTTTAATCACCTTGCTTGGCTATTCTTCATTTTTTTTTTCATTTTTTTTTGGCACTTTATTCATGTACCCTTTTTTCTTCTTCTTTTGCAAGGTGATTTGTATTTTTTCCATTGGATAGCTTATAGCTCAAAGTATATGGATTGTGTATGGTTTGGGATAGAAACTCTTCTTCCTTTCAAAGGAAATGATTTATTTATGTCAATTGACTACTCTTGAATTGATGCAACTAGGCAAGTGCATATAAATTAATCCTTTTTCTCCTTGATAATGACCCTGACCTCCAAATTGCCCCGTTGCGGGGTACCCTAATGTAGGGTGGTTCTTGACAGGGCTTAATTTAAAAAATTCTTCCTTAATAGGCTCAAATGGGTTAACAAAGGATAATGTGTTTAGGACTTTGAAATGAATGCCTAATGTCACTTTGACCTATGTATCAAATTCAAACTAGACCTCCTTTAAGGAATGATCCATTTTATCTCTCACAATTCACTCCACTCTTAGTGTGTAGGGTAAGTGTTTGGGATTAAGTTTGCCTCTTTTCATTCTAGGCCACTATTTAATAAGAATTTTTGGGTTTTCAATCATCCATTTTTTTATTGCCTCAGGATATATAACTAAATGCCCCATTTGGATTTATCAAATGCCCCTAATCGGTAAAGTTTTTTTGGTTGCCCCCTAGTTTTGATTTCATTTGCCTTTAGCTTAAAATGAATGATCATTGAGGTAACAATTTTGAAACATTCTTTTTCTGTTGGCAATTTTCTTCTTTTCTATTTTTATTTTTTATTTTTTGAAAATAACCTTTATTCTCTTTCTCATTTGTTGGAAAACAATTTTCATTTTTTTTTTCTTAAAAAATTGTTGGAGAACAAGTTTGAAAAACTTTTATTCTCTTTTTTTTTTAGACAACAACTTTTTGTTCTCACTTTTTAAAAAATCTTCAAAAAAAGTTGTTAATGGATATTTACAAAAAAGAATGTTTGAAAATGATTATTTATCCTAAAGTGGAAAAAGGATATTTACAAAATAATTCATTTTTTTTTTTCTTTTTCTTTAAGGCAAAAATTATTTTACAAGAATAGTGGAACAAAAAGACCCCCCTTTTTCTTTTAGAAGGAAATTCAAATGGGGGTTGATTTTTACAGGGATGATTATCCTGAAGACAAGGGAGAGGAATACATATGACAAAGGTAATTTTGATTGGAGAGGACCTATAACTATAGGTGGACAAAATTTACTCTATGAGTATTTACAAGTCTACTGTACACATTTTTTATTTTATTTTATTTTTTTCTTAAAAAAATGCAAAGATGCAAAGATGCAAGCATACAGATGCAATTGGGGATAATGACCTTGAAAATTTGATGAAAAAATTTTGCTGGAGTTGATGAAAAATTATTATTTTTTTTGAAAACCTTTTTTTTTAAACAAAAAAAATAACTCCATTTAAAAAAAATAAAAATTTGTCACTATCCATATAAATGGAGATAAAGACCCTGAAAGTTTTGGTGAAAAAGTTTTGTTGGAATTGACGAAAAATCATTTTTTTGAAAATCTTCTTTTTTTAAAAAAAAAAATAACAAAATTAATTAAGACTCCATTTGAGAAAAAAAAAATTAGTTACTATCCATGCCAATGGGGATAATGACCAAAAAAAAAACTTTACTTGAAGTGGTATTATATTTTTTTTAAATAAAGGTTTAAAAACCATTTCAATCTAAAATTTTATTTACTAAAAAAATGTTTGATTTTTGAAAACTTCCTTTTTTAGGAAAGAAACAACTCCACATTTTTTAAAAAAATTTGGTGGACTTTTTTGAATTTTTTTTTTATTTTTGAAAAAAACATTTTTTGGAAGAAAATACAACTCCATTTTTTTGAAAAGTTTGGTCAAAATCCCATGTTAATGAATGCATGATTTGGTGAGGTTCTATAGGTCCCCCGATTTAGTGGTACTAAACCGGAGTGGGAGGACATTTCTTGATCTAGAGGGTGGAAAGCCACAGCCCCCGGACCTTACTTCGTCCTCCTCGCTTAGGCTCTTAAGACGGCCCTGGTACGACCGTATCTAGCACACAATCATGCTAATGCAAATGCAAATGCAAATACTTAAATAAATAAACAAACAAGCTTTTTGCCTTCTTTTTTTTATACCTGCAAGGTTAGTATATATTTACAGAACAATTATTCAACATAATATACAAAGAATCATATATTCACAAAAATTGAGCAAGGATAAATTTAAAATTTAAAATTCCTAAGTGGCTAGCCCTCTCTTTTTTAAAAAAAAATTTAGGCGTCCCCAGTGGAGTTGCCAAGCTGTCGAGCCTGGATTTTTCCACTCATCTTATCTAGTTCATTTCTCTTAACCCGATTCACATTAAACCCGAACCCATTTAACATGAATCCTCGACTAGGGGTTAAAAGAAATTTTAATTTTTGAAAACTTTTTAGAGTCGCCACCCGATATAAATCGGGAAAAAAATAAAAGCTAGGATCAATGGGTCGGTTGATCCTAACTTAGCTACTAGTCTGCGAAAAAATTTGATTTAAAAAAAATCAACTTTTAAAACCAGATATCATGGATTCGGGGGCTAACCTATTAAAACCAAATCGATTACCACTTTTTGAATTTTAAATTTCTAATTTATCCTTTTCATGCTCAAAAGCTTAAGTAAAATAATATAGTACAAATCACATTACTCATTTTTATGCAATTTTTCTTTATTTTTATTTTTTATTCATTTTTTTAATATCAATATCAACAAATAGATTTCATTTATTTCTTTTATAAAAAAAACTTATATTTACAATATTAAAACAAAAAACATTTTTTTCATTTTTATGTCGCCCCGCAGGTGCCTACGTACTCGCTAATCGAGATCAGACAAAACGTAGTTCTTTTAAAAAGAACTTAATTTGTTGATCAATTTTAATTTTTTGAACTCTTTTCATTTTAAGTTATTAAATTTTCAAGTTTTTATAAAAATCATTTTTTGATGACCCTATGATCTAATCAATTGTTTTTTTTTATTTTATGAAAATATAATTTTTCTAAGTCCAAAAAATTTTTTTATTATTTTATTTTTTTTCTAAAAAATTTTGGTTTTGGAAAATCCAATTTTGTCATTTTTTCTATTTTTTAATCATTATTTTTATTTTTTTTATTATTTTTTTAATAAATCATCACATAATTTCACAACATATCCAGAATAATTTAAAAATATATTAAAAATATTTTCCATGTATTAAATATGTATTTCTAAGGCAATTTGTGTATAAATACACATTAAAAATATTAAAAAAATATAAAAAAAAATAAATTTATATAAAAAATAAATATTTTGATTTTTCTGGATTTTTTTGTATTTTTCTGAATTTTTCCTGAATTTTTTATGAATTTTTATAAATTTTTTACTATTTTTTTGCTATTTTTTATTATTTTCTGAAATTAATTATATAATAAACTATTAATAAAATATGCGGATTAACCTGGACCGTTGGATGAAGCGGATGAGATCTGGAGCGTCGATCTCGCTGACCGATCTGGATCGTCTGATTTTGTTGACTCGATCTGAGCCGTCCTGATCGCTTGCTGAAATCTGGGCCGTCTGATCGCTTGATTAAATCTGGGCCGTCTGATCGCTTGATTGAATCTGGGCCGTCTGATTGCTTGATGAAATCTGGACCGTCTGATCGCTTGATTGAATCTGGGCCGTCTGATCTGCCTGATGAAATCTGGACCTTCTGATCAGAGTTGACCGTTGACCGATGACCGACGACCATTGACCGATGACCGACCGGGTTGGATTCGGATCTTCGTGTCGGATCTCGGAGCTCCGGCGTGAAGAAGACGACGATGCGACTTTTCGAGGCGGATTCCGGCGGCTCCGTGGTCCTCGGTGGCTGGAAGCTTGTCGGCTCGACTCCAATGGTGGTGGCGCGTCCTCTGGAGGTGGTGGTTCACGCCAGAACCACCGTGGACGGCGGTTCGAAGTGGTGGTCGCCGGTGGTTCAAATCCGAAAAAATAAAAAAATTTGCAGAGATGATTTTGAACAAATTGATCAAATTAAAGCACATTCGATCACTTTAAACTTGTTCCTAAAGCTCCTTAAACACTCAAATTGAATAAAAAAATAATTCGAAATTCTCAAATTTCGAATTTTCTCTTTAAGAACCCTAATTTTCGAAATCTTCGAATTTACTCATTCTGATTGTGTTTTGTTGAAATTGACTTGTGCCTTTTGCTCCTAGGACCTCCTATTTATAGGTTGCAAGCTCAATTTTCAGTTTCGAACAGTTTCGAAAATGAATGGATTTTTGCCCTTTGATTTTTCCACGAATTTAATTAGAAAATCCATGATTAAATTGTTTGAAACTGATGAATTGATGATTGTTTTCATATTCCATGCCAGATTCATCCACTCAATTTGTAACTCCTCAATTGAATGCAATTGAACCTTTATACATTGAATTTTGTAACTTTTGGGTTGTTTTTTTTGCACTAATCTTTCATATTTTGTAACCACTTTGCAATCCCATCATCAATTTTGACAATCAATGATGTTTTTGTCAGTTAAAAAGTAAAGCAAAAGTCACATTTGAGGAAAATGAAAAGACAAAAATGAAAAAGAGGCAAAAATTTGCCTTTGCTAGGGTTTGAACCTGTGTCCTTAAGCTTGAGTGTGTGTTTGGGTCAATGTGTTAACCAACAGGCCATTTGGCCTATGCCTGATCACTTAGCCAATTACATCAATACTTAAGGCTTTTGGAAAATGAATTTAATTAAATTTTAAGCCTTAATTAATTGGGCAAAAATTGGGTGTCTACAACAAACAAGACGGGTGCGCCCCATGGGATACACTTGGTCTTATAAATTTCTGGTCCAGAAGCTCTTGTAATTGCGTCTTTAGCTCCTTCAATTCAGCCGGTGCCATCCGGTATGGCGCTTTAGATATCGGTTCGGTATTTGGAGCCAACACAATCTCAAAGTCGATCTCTCTTCTTGGCGGTAATCCCGGCAAAATTTCTGGGAACACATCCAAGTATTCATTTACCACTGGAATATTCCTTTCCTCACGGGTTTCCCCTTCATCCAAGGCACCCTCAATCGGTATCATCTCCTCATCCTCCATCATCAACTCGAACGAGCTTAGATCAACCCTTCTTGGGGTCAAGGCATCTCCCATAAATTCTGCTTTTTCTCCCGATTGATCATAAAAACATACAGTCCTTCTTTGACAATCCACTATTGCCTTTACTCTACTTAGCCAATTCATCCCGAGGATAACTTCGTATTTATTCATTTCCAGCACAATTAGATCACTTTTGGAGTGGTGATCATGGATTTCCAATGGACAGTCTTTTATCAGATCTCGGGTTGACACCACACTCCCCGTGGGGGTCTTAATCCTCAAGCTAACCGTGGTTGTGGCTATGGGCAATCCGAGTCGGTTGGCCAAACTATAGGTGATGAACGAGTGGGTCGCTCCCGTGTCAAACAAAGCATAGGCTTCCACGCTATTTACTTGTATGTGTCCTGAGGTCAACAAACACCCATCACATATGAACCTTAAAATATTCTTAAGGCTATCCACATAGGGTCTCTACTTCCAGCTTTCCATAATATATACAATTTCATTTAAACAATAAATCAATTTAAACAACTTAATTTCAACTTAGGAGGGTTTCTGTTACTAACCTGTCACCAGGCCACCATCAGTACTCTCGCTTTGATCCAAAGCTGCCAACTCTACGTCCTCATCTTCGTCTTCTTCCACCATCCATTGGCCTTCCAAATTACAGCCTCATCCCGTGCATCGCGGAAGCTGCTCGACTTCCGCTCTTGTTACCAGACCTCAAGGGGTTGGTATTACTCGAGGCTCCGAAGGGTCGGGTGGCCAGCTCTTTTTGTGAACATCGGAAGCTAAGTGCCCTTTTTCCTTGCAAATGAAGCAAGTTACTGCCAGTTTCTTCGGGCACGTAAAAACCATGTGGCCAGCATCGCCACAAAAATAGCACTTGTTCCTCAACTGCGGGCATTGCCTAGGTGCATGTGTCCCTTACATTTCCAACATGTGACATTGGTCTTGAACTGGGTCGGCTTGCTGCTAGACTCCTCTTTAAACCCTTGGTACGGCCTGTACCGTTTACCTTTGAACCCTGAGCTCGAGGCATCAAACGGCCTCTTCCCGAATACTCTCTTTTCGGGCTCCTGATACTTCCTTTTCCTAGCCCCTTCAATGACTCGAGCCTTTTCTACCATCTCGGGATAGGTTCTTACTCCGAACTCTTCTAGCTTGATTCGCAGTTCCTCGTCTAGGCCTCCCAGAAATACCTGCTTCTTTAATTCCTCACTATCCCTGAAAGATTCAGGGGCATACTGCAGCAAGTGAACAAACTCAGTTTCATATTGCTCTACCGTTCTCCCTTTCTGCTTTACATGAAGGAAATCCGCACTATACTTCACCCTCAAGCTAGAGGGAAAATAATTATTCAAGAATTCCCGGCGAAAGGTTTCCCAGGTGGCCGGGGAGGTCAAATTCCTTCTCTTGGAGTCCCACCAGACTCGAGCATTGTATCTTAACATATACGTCCCATACTCTAGCTGCAAGTAAGGTGGAATCTCGTATGCAGCAAAAGAACGTTCCACTTGAGCCAACCAATCCTCAGCTTCATCCGGCTTGCCGAATGCCCCATCAAAGTACCGGTTGCTCTTAATGAAGTCCGGTAAAGAGCTTCGGTGGGGTCTCCTGTATGGCGGGGGTGGCGGTAACCGCACATTATAGGAATGCTCCTCCTGTGGAGCAGGTGCCTCCGCAATCATTTCCCGATGATCTGCGGGCGGCGGATGTGGTGCTGAATCCCGAGCACTCTGACTTGGGTGTGGGTTCTGTACTGGATTTTGATTCTGAATGAAAGTGTTCAGGAGATTGGCCAATTGCCCAATCGCATTTACATCACCCTGTTGGTTTTGGGGTGCTACTCCTTGGGGGTCAGGTTGTTGTATAGCCGGTTGATCGGCTTCATTAGGATTAGACCCTTGTCCTTGGTTCCGAGTTCGTCGGTTACGTCTGTTTACACAATGTTTAATGGATTTTTAGTACATTTAGGGTTTTTAGGTTTCAAAGGAATAGGATTAATAACAAGCTCAGAAGTTGCGAGAATCTGAAATTTAAACTCAGAAGGAAAAGGAATACATAACTCCATAAAGTCATAAGATGAGTCAAAATATCAATCCATAAAAGAAAATAAGGAATAATTAAAAGAACCACAAGGGAAATAGAAGAATCCACACATAGTGTAACTAATTGATATTTCACAACAATAATGCGAATGAGTGAATGCTTATGCAATCTATATGCAGTTAATGTTCTCTTATGTATCATGACTAGAATGCGTGCTTTTCACAATTCCATTTCTTTAAAACAAAAGTGATCCTTTTCATTTCTTTAGCGAGCCATACAAATATTACATCAACTTTTAGTTCCCAAAATTTGGCTAGCTAAGCTCCCTTCCTATTCTAATCAATTTCCCTATTCCCGAAAACATGACAAAATACAGGGAAAAAGAACAAATAAACACTAACTATCCTGAAATCCTAAGGCAATTGGCATCCCGCATTGCCTACTACAAAAATAAGAAAATCAGGACTTCCGCTTGGACTTTATGGGTTAGCTAACATCCCGGTCTCTACTCATCACTAGAGCTGTCGGGGTCGGGCTAGGAAGTCGTCTCCTGCTGGTAGAACCACCATCGTCCTGTCGGACGAACAAGCTAAGATACTCCCTGGTGGTCATCCTCCGCTTCCTAGCGGGTCGGACTAGAGGCTCCGGATCCTCACTTTCTTCTTCCTCTTCTTCTTCTTCTTCAGTCCCTTGCCCCTCTTGCGGGCTTACTTCCTCTTCCTCACCTCTTATCTCGGGCTCACCTAGGCGGTTCACCTCTACTTCAGGCTCTCTCACAGGCTCATCTGCCACATTTTCAGTCTCCATAGGCACTGGGGCCTCGGTTCTACTACTGCTAGGTCAAGCACAGGTGGGTTCTCACCCTCCACATACACATCTCTCCATAGCCTGGAATCTACCTCGGGTTCTACCCTCCCACTCTCTGGTATCTCCAACATCCGGTTAAAATCCCATATAATTTGATCGGGTTCTGGGTTTACCTGCACTTCTGGTTCACAGGCGGGGTAGGGGTCCTAGGTACCTCATTTTGTTCCCAGTTCGGATCCTCCTCGGGATCCTCCTCCTCCTCTTCTTCCTCTTCATCCTCTCCAATCACAGGCGCTCCATTCAGCTGCATACCTATATCAATAGCTGGAGGTGGAGCTATTACACGGGGGGGGGGGGGGGGGGGGGGGGGGGGGGGGGGGGGGGGGGGGGGGGGGGGGGGGGGGGGAGATGTCCAAATAGATTGCATGCCAGGTGATGTGATTCCATGCATCAGCTATATTCCAGTCAGGTGATCATATAAGTTATCATGAGCATAAACATATAAGGGCCCTATGGGGATCCATACCCTAAAATCTGGAGGGGTTCGGTTCCTCCACCTTTCAAATAAATGTGGCTTCTCTCGTCATGGGCTCACGCCCGTAATCAACCATGATCCTCTCTAGAGTATAGATTGTCTCTAACTTTGTCCAGCTCCTTCTTCCCATAGGATCATAACTCAATTGATCCACTACTGAAGCCCATCTGGTATATCTCAGCCCATCCTTCCATAACCTGTACATTTCCCCTAGGGTCCGGGGATGTCGGGCTAGGGCAAAATCCTCACACAATTCCTTAGCCTCAGTCTATATTCTACCATCGTTTCATCGTTTCTCTTTGTAAAATTCCTTGCCCTTTCCCTAGTCTCACCCAGAGAGACCTACATCAAACAATACTACTAATTAGACTCAGCAAGAAAACGTTTTTAACTCCATTTAACCTAGTAGTTAGATTTCTAGGTCCGGTTTCTTTTAATTCTATTGTCTTGTTTTATAACCTAGGCTCTGATACCAACTTAAACTGTCACGCCCCGTAGGGTATCCTAAACGTAACAGCCCGCCACATACTAAGTAAGACTTTCGAGTTCCCTACCCGGGGCCTTCGAAGGTCTTAAGTAGATGTAAAGCGTTCCTTTACGACAATAGAATACTTCAACAAATGGAGTTAAACAGTTTAACGAGGCATTCATTAGCCATAGATAATAAATCAAAACGCATAATGTTAAAGTTTACAAATTCTAAGGGGCATTCCCCCGCAAAAGAATAACAGTCTATTACAGTCATCCAGAGTCCTTAGTTTCCAATGGAAGTCTATACAAAAAGGAATGAATTAAACTTCTACGGGAAACTCCTATCTCCGGTACCTGCGCTGTAGCCTGTCTTGGCCTAAGCCATATAAAGTCGTGCTGCAAAAGATAGAAACTATGGGGCGTAAGCTAACTAGCTTAGTGAGCAATACTTCCATAACGCAATTAAACATACTTCAGTCAGACAAGTAATTATTCAGGCAAGTGTATGCATCAAACAAATGAATTTAGCAAACATATGACCAACCGGAAATCATATGTGGATGGACTTGCGCCCTCCATCCCGGGTTAGCAGATTAACGAATCCTGCGGTACGACGCCGTTTAAGCTCACGGTCAACTAATAATAATTCGTTTTATGGATCACGATTAACCAACAAGTCGTTTTATGGATCACGATTAACCAACAAGTCGTTTTATGGATCACGATTAACCAACAATGCGAATGCTCCAACCCCATCGTGACATGAATGGATTCAGTTTATAGTCGGAGTCGAATAGTCATTAATTCAATTCTTTTAAGTGACCAACAAATATTCGCAGACATTTCATAAGATACTAGTAAAGCAGTCAATATCTTAACACCCGGTTTCGATATACCTTAACTCCATTTCACATCTCAACAGTCAACATCATAAATAATTCCCATATACCCCAGCATGCTTATACAATTTCTTTTATCTTTGCCTACATCACTAATGCCACTACATTACAATCACAAACATTAATTGAGAGTGGAAGTAAACTCACTCGGCCATTGGACACCAAACTTCTTAATAATAATAATCGGGAGGTAGTGTGTCGTCCTGCTCGGAATCACCTACCAAACAAGAATAATCCTAATGAGATTCTCACCATGTAATTAAATCAAACTATATATCTAGACTAGTTGAATTCGGATTTTCGCTATTTTTGGAAGTTCCGACTTAAAATGGCCATAACTTGGTCATTTTAACTCGGAATTTCGCAAACTTTATATCGATCTTCATCTACTTCGAAAGATCTATCTATTTCAAGTATTAAATCCAAGTTTTGAAAATAATAGGGTCACGGAACAGTGGGATCAGTTCTGTTCTCCATTGATCCAATTTTGAAAATGTGCTTTGCTTTTGATAAGAGATGTTCCTAGTTGGTGATTCATGCATGAATGATTTAGGAATGAATTACTAATGTGTATGCCATGTAATGAACTCAATATGTGCATGGTCATGATGATTTTTGTAGTAATAAACTCTTAGGAACTCCTAAGTGTTGGGGAAAGTCTCATAAAGACTAATTCTAAGAAGCTATTTTCCTACATTATACTCCTTAGGGTTTCTTTGGTTTTTAATCTTGTAATCTACTTATTATTTAACTAAAAATAGGTTCTCAAAGTCTATAATAGTCATGGCCTCCATTCATGCATAGAAATTCACATTTTTCATTTGGTAAACATGTTTTTAAATAAGCTATTTGTGAAAATCCGAATTTTCCAAATTTCCTTTTCTTACATTTTCTTAAGGGAAATCTTGTCTAATGCATTAAAAATCGGAGCTTCAATGTATACATTATCTAAGGACTTCATTTAGCTTATAAAACATCCATTTTAGACTTAAATACTAAGTGTTCATTTAGGCATTACACAAAGTTACGAATTTGACTACACATTTAAAGTCAACATTCTTCATTCTAACTTCACCTCTTGTTTTCTTGTTTTTATTATGCCTAAACTCATCTAAACTCATGAAAATAATTCCTTCAACATGTCTATTACACATACCCTTCATTTTTCTTATGAAATATAAGTTTAAAGTTGATTTTGGGGGTCTTTAAGGTAGGGTTTCCATTTCATCCGAATTTTCAACTTTTCATATCTAGCAAAGCCCTTCCTTTTTCAATGTTCTTGCCTTCTATATGTGAAGATATACTATCTAACATCTCTATACATGAACAAGACTTCATTCTTATGATCATCCAAGCATGTAAAGCAAAATGAACCTATGATCATGCATGTACATAAAGTGGTGAATGTCTAAACCTTAGATCTACTACATATGATGTATATAACATGGATCTCATGGCATGAACAACAATATAAATACAAGATCACTACTTTATATGCATGAACATTATGAAATCTTAACAAAACACATCTAAACACTAGATCCATGTCTTATGATGGCTTGACATTCTTGTTCATGCATTTCCATGTCCCTAGCATGAGCATCATGGGGTTTTAATGAGGAAATACACAAGATATGGTCTTGCCATGATAAGAACTAGGAAAAACAAGGCTTGAATCAACATACCAAAGGAGTCTTGAAGTGAAAAAGAGAAGGAACAAAGTTGGAAAATGAGAGGGAATGGGGAAGGGGAGTGCTCGGCAATGAGGAGGGAGAGAAGAGAGGTTTTGATCTCTTTTTCCAATTTTGAAAAGAGAAGAAATGAAGAGAGAGAGAGAAAATAAGTATATATATCAAATGATTTAGGGTTTAGTTAATAAAATGAAGTAAAAATACTTCATTTGAGGGGGAAAATGAGAGGGAGGGCGCCGGCCTCCATGTGTGTGTGTGATTTTAAAAAAAGAATTTGTAATTTAGTAAATGAAAATGTAATAAATGTAATAATTATTTAAAAGACAAAATTTCTTGGAAAAGAAAATTGAAATGAGTAGTTGTAAGGATGTAAGAATAGGGTATGGGTAGTGTGTAGTGTAGGTTGTACTTGTGAATAGTAGACAAGACATCTACTTTACCGGTTGTTCCGAAAACACGGGAAAAGCTATAACTGTAATTTTTATAGCTCGGAAAATTATGAAATTGATATTTTTGGAATCCTTATAAAATTACGGTTCTAATGAATATTCCGGAATATTTTTCTGAATCCGTGGCCCGGGCACGCTTTTCCGTAATTGGGCTCGGGAAGGCCCGGAATTGAAAAATTCCCGAATCTAAAACTTTCAAAGGTTTGAAATGTCTTTGGAACAAATTCACATTCATTTACTCCATAATATTTATTTTACTATGAAACCGAAGGAAAGCCGGATTTAGGGTTCCTAGGCTCCATTCACTAAACTCAATCTGATCGGATTAGGGTTTCGTTTCCAACTCCTGGGGTTTTCTAGCTACTGAGAATTTCCGGGGTTTACAGTCCCTTAGAATTTATAAGACTTTTTTTAGTTCAATGATTATATTAAGTGCTATTTTGCATGTTTCGCTACCAATATCTTAAAATGCATTACTCCATCAGTCTCCTTTTGATGTGAATGTACGCCTTGTACCGATATGGAAGCTTTCGGGTGGTTGAGATAGTCATTCTTAAGTTTTAATATTACGTACGGCGGGCTATCACGTTTAAGGTATCCGTTGGGGCATGACAGTTTAAGTTGGTACCAGAGCATCAAGATTAGGGAAGGAAACAGTAAGTTTAGAAATAGAAGTCTTAGAGATAGGATAAGTTTAAGATTTAGCCATAAGAGTTTTAGGAAGAATCCTAAAATTATAGAAAGTGGGGATTTATGGGAAACCACATGTTTTATGACCATACCTAAGATATGTAGATGGCCCTAGAACTAGTTTATACCCTTAAGAAGAGTAGGAGGATTTCCAAACTGTTTTAGGCCTTAAGAAAACACAACCTTCGTAAGTTGCAGCCAGTAAAAAATAGAGTTAACTTGCTTTTTGATAATGAAACTAAAAGAAGAATATGTTTACATAAAAGACTATACAACCAACCTTAGGTAACGTCAGAAACAAGTCACGTAGACGCCATCAAAGGATCAAAAGCAAAGATATTCTTTTAAGAAATCAAAGGCAAGAAGAAGGCAACCCCGTATTCCCTCAAGTCTCAACAGAAGGATCGAGAAAAGAAATAAGGAGCCACGATGAGAAGAAAGCGTCACATTCACCCAAGACGTAACGCCTTAGTATTATTTTGCAACTAATTAAAAGATATCGTTAAGTGTTTAACAAATAAAAGTAACCTAATGATTTCTTAATAATGAGATTCTTTTATTTTATTTTTATGGCATTTATAGTATTTCTTTTTGTCAGTGAGATGCATGATTTAGATTTCTTACCTTGTGATTTCTTTAAATTGTATTTGAATTTCTTAATTTCTTATTAAGCTCCTATCAATTCCTATTTTGCAAATTTATTTCCTTAAGTTTTGTACCTCGATTAAAATTTCTGGTCTTTATATTTAAGATTTCCGTGATTTCTGTAAACGTTAGTATAGAGCGTATAATAGAAACTAAAATCTAAACGATTAAATAGCCATCCAAGAAGACGTAGGAATAGGGAACAACGAGATTCCAACAACATACCAGCTGAACGAGGAGTACCCCTACAAAACCAAAGGGAAAATAACCCTGCTCTTGCCCCGAACCAGCAAAATGACTTTGCTGCTGCCCTTGGACAGATGAACCAGTTGTTGACTATTTTGATTCAACAACAAAATCAAAATAATCCAGCTCCTTCTCTACCTCAGAATTCTCCTAAAGCTATGGTAGAAGCACCCGGCGAACAATCGCATGCTGTGCCATTTCTACCACCCGCTACTACCGAGATCACACTGAAACCTGCTCGCCGATTTCATCAAAAGTAACACCTACTTTGATGGAACCTTCAGAAAACCAGCTGAAGCCGAAGACTGGTTGGCCCAAATTGAGAGATCGTTTGATGCTTATGAGATACCCCACCACTTAAGAGTCAGTTTTGGGACATTCATGTTGAAATTTAATGCCCAAATATGGTGGGAATCGAAGAAGCGAGAATTGCCTGCTCCAGTTACTTGGGATATGTTTCGAGAAGAGTTCTTGGAGAACTACTTTCCAGGGAGTCTCAGAGTTCGGTACAGTGCTGACTTCTTGAATATTTCTCAAAAGGGGAGAACCATCGAGCAGTACGAAACCGAGTTCAGTCGCTTGTTACAGTATGCTCCTGAATCCTATAAGCACAGAGGAGTTAAAGAGACAAGTTTTCTTGAATGGATTAGATGAGGACCTAAAGATTCGTTTGGTGGAATTTGATATTAGAAGTTATAAGGGGCTAGTGGAAAAGGCTCGAATTATAGAAGAGCCAAAAAGATGAAAACAAAAGCTCCGGAGAAGAAAGTGTTTGTGTTTGGAAGGAAGCCTTATGAAGGACCAAGTTCTGGGTTCAAAAATAAGAGGTTTAAGACCTTTGGAAGTTTCAAAGGAAGTGGAAGCAATCAGGGAGGTGACCAAGGTAGATGTCACACTGGAAATGCCGAGGGAAGCATTATCCAAAGTCTTGCCCACAATTGCAAAACAAGTGCTTCTTTTGTGGCAGCGGATCATAAAATCTGGAGTGTCCCAAGAAGAACACCAGTGTTTGCTATGTGTGTAAGCAGCCAGGGCACTTTGCAAATGAATGCCCAAAGAGGAAAAATGCTTTAGTGAGGTCATCCAACACCTCGGGAGGATCGCCCTTGTCAGAACCAACAATGGCAATGGAAATGGGAACCGCTCTGGCACCTCGATGCATGGAATGAGAGTTTACAACCTGGAAGGCCAGTGGATGTGCGAGGAAGTGATGATGAGGAAGAAGGATGTGAGTTTGCTACCTTGGAGGGAGAAAGGCTATGATCATGGACTTCGTTGCAGGTTAGCCTTAACCTTAAGCTATCGTTTTGTTTTGTTTATAGTATCTTTTTACGTTATCAATCTGTAACAATAGAATCCCTATATCTCTTTAGTCCTAAAGCTTTAGAAAGTTAGATAAGTATAGTATGGTTAGTAACTAGTGCGTGTTGAAGCAGGAAGTATACGAGTAGCTAGTGAGACCGCTTATGCCTTGTTTGATACCGGAGCCACCCTTCGTTTATCACCCCAACCTTGCTAAGAAGAGTGGATTACCTATAGTCAATTGCTACCAGCTTCAAGATAAAACACCCGGGTAGCGTCGTAACCACCCGAGATGTTGAAGGAATGTCCTTTAGAGATCCAAGGATACCATACGACAAGTGACTTGATTGTGTTGGAAATGAATATGTATGAAGTAATTCTTGGAATGAGTTGGTTGACCCATGTTAAAGCCACGGTAGATTGTCGAGAGAAGAAGGTGAATTTTAAGGATGTAAATGGGAAGGATATTGAGTTCAAAGGAGAATCCGCAGTCGTAAGGAGGCAAGGATTAAGTTCGCTCGAGTTAGTGACGAATGAGGAGGAGATCGACCGATAAATCAATGCTGTAGAAGAAGAAAGTGAAGGACCAAAGGTGGAGGATATACCTATAGTCGATGAGTTTCTTGATGTTTTTCCTCAGGAATTACCAGGATTGCCACCAAAGAGGGAGATCGATTTTGAGATTAGCTTGATGCCAAATACCGAGCCAATATCAAAAGCTCCATACCGCATGGCATCGGTAGAGTTGAAGGAACTCAAGAAGCAATTACAAGAGCATATGGATCAAGGATTTATACGCCCAAGCATATCACCATAGGGAGCACCAGTTTTGTTCGTTAAGAAAAAGGATGGGTCTATGAGGTTATGTATCGATTACCGGGAGTTGAATAAGGTTACCATCAAAAATAAGTATCCATTACCCCAGATTGATGATCTCTTTGATCAATTGCAAGGAGCAAGTGTGTTTTCACGCATTGACTTGAGGTCTGGATACCATCAGTTAAGAATAAAGCCGGAGGATGTACCAAAGACCGCTTTTCGAACTCGATATGGACATTATGAGTTCTTAGTGATGTCTTTTGGATTGACAAATGCACCTGCCGCTTTCATGGACCTGATGAATCGAATCTATAAGCCCTTGTTGGATAAGTGCGTTATAGTTTTCATAGATGATATTTTGGTCTACTCGACTACACGAGAGAACAAGGAACACCTCCGTATGGCACTTCGGATTAAGAGAACATAAGTTGATGCCAAATTGTCAAAGTGTGACTTTTGGTTGGATAAGATTCCTTTTTAGGACATGTCGTTTTAGGAGATGGCATATCAGTTGATCCTGAAAAGATTAAAGCAGTGATGGAGTGGAAGCAACCGAAGACGGTAAAGGAGGTAAGACGCTTTCTTGGTCTAGTTGGCTATTATCGAAAGTTTGTAAAGAATTTCTTGATTATAGCCAAACCGTTAACACAACTTACTCAAAAGAATGAGAAGTTCATTTGGACAAATAAAAGAGAAAAGAGCTTCCAAGAGCTCAGAAGCTTGTATCCGCACCGATACTTGTTTTGCCAAACCCTGAGAAGGCTTACACGGTGCATAGCGATGCATCAAGAAATGGTCTTGGATGTGTGCTAATGCAAGAAGGAAAAGTGATTACTTATGCTTCGCGATAGTTGAGACCACACGAGCAAAATTATCCGACGCATGACTTAGAGCTAGCTGCCGTTGTTTTCGCACTCAAGATATGGAGGCATCACTTATATGGACAAAGATGCGAAATATATACGGATCACAAGAGCCTCAAGTACCTACTCACTTAGAAGGAGTTGAATATGCGACAACAGAGATGATTAGAGCTTATAAAAGACTATGATCTTGGAATCAATTATTGTTCAGGAAAAGTTAATGCCGTCGCTGATGCCTTAAGTTAGAAGAATCATGAGGAAGTTGCCGCGTTGTTGACTAACCAAAAGGAGTTGGTAAGAGAATTCGAAAGGCTGAGTATCGAATTCATTGGAAAAGATGTGGAGGTGGCGATATCTAACTTGGTGATGGAACTAACCCTTGTGGAATGGATTAAAGAAGCTCAACAATATGATGAAGTCATATAAAGGATCAAACGGGAAGTGCAAGTAGAGAAGTGTACTGACTTCACCATAGATGAAGAGGATGTAGTGAGGATGAAGGGAAGGCTGTGTGTACCGGATGATGAGGAAATGAGAAGGGGAATCATGAGTGAAGCTCATAACTCAGGATACACAGTACACCCGGGAGGAACTAAGATGTATCAAGATCTCAAGAGCCACTTTTGGTGGAATGGAATGAAACGGGATGTAGCCGATTATGTGATGAAGTGCCCAACTTGTCAACAAGTAAAGGTGGAACATCAAAGGCTGGGAGGATTGCTAAAACCTTTGCCAATACTCAAGTGGAAGTGGGATCAAATCTCGACGGATTTCGTGTGTGGACTACCAAGGACATCGGCAGGATATGATGCCATATGGATCGTGGTAGATCATTTGACCAAATTGGCTCATTTCATACCAATCAATATGACGTACTCAATGGATAAGTTAGTCAAGCTATACATAAAGGAAATAGTACGTTTACATGGAGTACCCACTGGGATTGTGTTAGATCGAGACTAGATTGTATCTAAGTTTTGGACGAGTTTACAAAGGTGTATAGGACAAAGTTGCATTTTAGCACGGCTTATCACCCCCAAACCGATGGACAAACGGAACAGATGATCCAAACCTTGGAAGACATGTTATGAGCCTGTGTTATGGAATTCAAAGGGAGTTGAGAGGCTCATTTACCGCTCATAGAGTTTGCTTACAACAACAGCTACTACTCTACCATACAAATGCCGCCATATGAAGCTTTGTACGGACGACGCTATAGGTCGCCTCTATTTTGGGATGATGTGAAAAAGATTTCTATTGGGCCGGATTTGGTACAAGATGCAGCAGACAAAGTAAGAATAATCCGACAACGAATGAAAGAGGCTCGAGATAGACAGAAAAGCTGGGCATATCTGAAAAGGCGAGTTCTCGAATTTCAAGAGGGAGACCATGTATACTTAAAGATAAATCCGATCAAGAGTATACATCAAGTACGCTCACAAGGAAAGTTGAGCCCACGGTACATTGGACCTTTTGAAGTGCTTGAACAAGTGGGAGATCTAGATTATCGCTTAGCCTTGCCGCCAAACCTGTCAGGAGTACACAACGTGTTTCATGTATAGATCTTGCGTAAGCATGTAGCAGATCCAGATCGAGTAGTAGAGTTAGAGCCAATGTTGCTAAAGGAGAACCTCACTTATGAGGAACATCCGGTGAAGATTTTGGATCGAAAAGTCCAAAAGCTTCGGAATAAGTAGATCAAATATGTCAAAGTCCTTTGGAGGAATCATACCCATGAGGAGGCAACTTGGGAAGCTAAGGATGAGATCTGACGCAAATATCCGAATCTTTTCAAGAAATCAGGTACGATAGTCAAGTTTTGAGGACAAAACTTTCTTTAAGGAGGGTAGGTTGTAAGCTTCTAGACTTTTTGGTAAATATAAATAAACCCTAAGAACCGAAAGTCAAAACCAAACCCTAAAGTTAATCTAGTTATATGATTAGTCTAGTGAATCTAGATCCAACAATCCCGTGTTCTTAAACCCTAGAAAACAAAATAGAGATAATTGTGGAATATGGTTCGTAATAATATAGGAAAGCTTAAAAATATCAGATTTGTAATTTTCTAGTGTCCTTCGGATCCGAATGGGATCGGTTTTCAAAAACTATACCCTGGTGCACCGGTAGTGAAAATATTTCGACAACACCAATAGATTCGTAAAAATATAAGGATTCAAAAATATCAATTTTAGAATTTTTCGCTAACTAAAAATATCAGATATAGGCCGTTTACGCGTATTTTCTTTTCTACCGGTATTTTAATTGTCTAGTCTACTATTCATAGTACTTATCTACTATTCATTACTATTAATGTATCTCTACTTTTTCTTACACTCTATCTTACACACTACCATACCTATACCTTACAATTTACCTTCCCCATACAACTTTAATCACATCACACTTTACATATTACTTCTTTTTATTACAAAACAACAAATTTAATCAATTTTTCTCCCTCTTCCAAGCCCTTGCCGTCCACCCTCTCTCTCATATCACTCTCAATTTGTTTTCTTTTCCAATTTATTTAATTACATCTAATTTCCACTCCAAAACTCTATAAATACCCCATTTCTCCTTCATTCTTTCACACAACTCATTTCCTACTAACACTCTACCAAAATCACTCCATAAAATCCCTCTCCCAAAATCACTCCCAAGTTCTTCCTTCTCTCCATAAAACCATTTTCTACATAATACTACAACCCATTCCATTCATCTTCAACAAACACATAAATCTTAGGTAAAAGTTTCTTTCACATACTCATCATGTTCATTTAACTTAACATGAGCTTAATGTATGTTTCTTAGACTCATGAGAGTTAAAAAAGCAACAATATGTTCATGTTTTCTTTTTTGTTCATGTTCTTATTTTCTTGATGTTACTATTATGTTGTTGTTATTATTGTTATTATTTTTTTTCTAATCTAACTTATATAAAGTATTATGCATATATATTTATTTAGAGCATATAAGCTCATTTGTTATTTATTTATTTTCATGTCTTGCAATTTATTTACTTTTTTTATATAATTATTAAGACTAGTCTTTCTAATCTTAGACTCGTCTATATCAAGTCAAAACAATTTTCTTTCTTTGCTTTTCTTTTCTTTTGAGGACTAGTCTATTCTTAGTCTCGGGATACCTTGATGAAGCTAAGGTTCCCAATACTGACTTTACTTTATGCTCTATATAATTTATCTTATTATGTTGTTTTTATTATATTTCTCATAGTTACATATTCTCATTCATGCATGAACATGTTGTTATTGTCTCAACCATAATGAAAATGAGTTTTCTTAAGTAATAAAAATAAGAACTCTCTCTAAAAAAAATTTTGTCTCATAAGAAATTATTTTTCCATAAAGACTTAAAGTTTTATCTTAATAAATATTTTCTAAAGTTAGATAAGTATAGCTTTAGTTTTAGTAATAATACTATATGGCATTTTATGAATGAAAATAAAGTTATCACAAACTCTCTTTTAAACCAATAACATAAGAAATTTTCTTTAAACTTAATTTTTGATTTAACCAAGAGTTTTCTTAAACTCATTTATCTAAGTTTTCTACCAACACTCTAGAATCCTAAAGTCTAGACAAGTTTTACAAAATTATCAAAAAAACCTTTCTAAGGATAAGCCTTACTTAGGAAATAAAAATAATAAATAACTTATAAAATTATTGATATTATTCTTTTAAAGTGGATCTAACTTAGAAAAACTTTAGAACATATAACCATGAAATATTTAGAAAAAATATGTTTTCCAAACCACTAGAAGTAAATTTATGGGAATCTTAAAAGATTAAAATTTCTTTTTGAAAATTAATTATTCTCAAAATTAAGAAATGGAGTTAAAAAAAGGAAATACTTACTAATAAATTTTCCAAACAAAACTAAGAAGGAGATTTTCAAGTCTAGCTTTTCTCACTTTCAAGACACATTGCTTTACATGATCATTGTTGAGTCAATACACTAAATTAATGCATATGGTTTGAGTATATATATGTAGTCAAAGAATTTTCAAACCATACAATTATCTATATTTTTGTACAAGAATTCTTGAATGAAGAAAAGTTTGAAAACTTGAGTTTGAAATTTGGAATTTTCGCATCAAATATGTATGACAATATTCCGAGACCTAAATAACTTCTTTTGATAAAAATAACATTAGAAATAGATAGATCTTTTCGAGTAGGTAGAAATCGGTATATAATATGCGAAATTCCGAGTTAAAATGAGCAAGTTATGGCCATTTTAAGTTAGGATTTCCATTCATACGATTTTTGGCTAATTCAATAAGATAGAATTATAGAGTTTGAATAGATCTTGGATGAAATACTCATGTCGGGTATTTCTTTTGTTTAAGTGTCGAGGACCAAGATCTTCTCTTCCCCGAGGATTACTTCGACTCCTAGAAGAACGCTATGGACGAGTGAGTTTCCTTTATGTTTATGTATTCGGGTATGTGCTTGGAGAATAGAGCACTAGATGTTAGGAAAAGATAAAATTGATATGCATGCAGGTTATCATGGGAATTATATATGTGAATCGTTGTGCGCGATCAATGAACAATATGTATATCGGAACCCGATTTGTGATTGATATAAATGTTTCTATGTATGTATTGTTATGTGTGCAAATATTGCTTGATCACTTTAATGATTTAATGTCATATTGGAATCCCCATATAATAAATTGCTCATGCATATCACTTAGAATATCATTTTGAAATTTTGCTACTACTCCTCAACGTGGGACCGGAAAGGTAAGCTGCATTGCTACAATCTTGAGAGTTTAGGACGTTTGGGGAATAGGGTCTCAAGTTGTAGCTAAGCCGGATTGATTGCTTTGGGTAAGGAAAGCCCGGGGACTAGTAGTGCGGTTCGTTGGAACCCAAAGACGCGTGCAACTTTAAGGAGGTCGTTTTGGACCCAGTTCAAAGCATTTTCTGACCACCGATGGAGGGGTAAATCCATCACTCATACAAAACTGGATAGTCGTATGTACTGTTTGATCATATGGTTGCTGTATTTCATATACTTGTTTAATAAACTTGGTTGATTGTCTGTTATGCGTACTTTTGCGTAAGGAATATCTCACTAAGCTAGTCATGCTTATACTCCTATAAGCTTTTGATATTGTAGGATTATCCTTTTTGCACCCGAGACCATCCTGACCACCCGGGTAGAATCTTTATTTTGAGAAGCTTTTGGAGGAATTCTGTTTGAAGTCTTAGAGTAGATTTCTTCTAAAATCTTCTAGCTTTTGTTATTTATCTTATTAAGACCATGTTATTATGAAATTATCTGGGGAATGTCCCTTAGTAGTTGTAAGACTTTTTTTATTTCAATGATATATATTAAGTGCTATTTTGCATGTTCCACTGTCAATATCTTAAAATGCATTATTCCATCGGTGTCCATTTGATGTGAATGTATGCCTTATACCGATATGGAAGCTTTCGAGTGACTAAGGTAGTCATTCTTAAGTTTTAATATTACGTACGGTAGGCTGTCACGTTTAGGGTACCCGTTGGGGCGTGACAGTCACAGCCCAAGGAAGTCTTTGGAAAACCACACACAAAGTCCATGGATATCTGATCCCATTTCCATTCAGGGATGGGTAAAGGATTTAATAATCCTCCTAGCCTTTAGTGTTCCACTTTCACTTGTTGGCAAACAAGGCACTTCATTGCATAATCCGCTATATCTCTTTTCATGCCATTCTACCAATAGTGGCTTTTCAAATCCTGGTACATCTTGGTACCTCCTGGATGCATAGTATAACCGAAGTTGTGGGCTTCACTCATTATTTCCTTTCTTAATTCCCCATCTTCAGACACACACAGTCTGCCTTTCATTCTGACCACATCTTTGTCATCTATTACGAAGTCTAGGTATTTTCCTTCTTGAATTTCCTTTTTAATCCTTTATATTATCTCATCATACCTTTGGGCTTCTTTGATTTTTTCAATCAAGGTTGGTTCTTATACCAAATTAGCTATCTCAAGCTTTGTACTTTGGTCTACGAACTCCATCCTCAACTTCTCAAAATCTCTGATCATATCTCTTTGGCTTGTGATTAAGGCAGCTACTTCTCCATAACTTTTCCGACTTAGGCACCCGTGACTGCATTTACTTTCCCTGGATAGTAATTTATTCCTAAATCATAGTCCTTTATCAGTTCCAACCATCTTCTTTGCCTCATATTTAATTCTTTCTGTGTGAATAAATATTTAAGACTTTTGTGATCCATGTGTACTTCACACCTTTGCCCATACATATAATGTCTCCAAAGTTTTAAGGAAAAGACAATTGCGGCCAATTCCAGATCATGCGTAGGATAGTTCTGCTCGTGGGTCTTAACCATTGAGAGGCATAGGTTATAACCTTTCCTTCTTGCATTAGCACACATCTAAGGCCATTCCTTGAAGTGTCATTATGCACCGTATAAGACTTTTTAAGGTCTGACAGAACTAAGATCGGTGCTGATACCAACCGTTGTTTCAATTCTTGGAAACTCTGTTCTCTTTTATCCATCTAAACAAAATTTTCACTCTTTTGTGTAATTGAGTCAGGGGCTTAGCTATCCTTGAAAAATCCTTCACAAACTTGCGATAATAGCCAGCCAATCCGAGGAAACTTCTTTGTAACTATTTGTGGCTGTTTCCACTCCACTATAGCCTTAATCTTTTCCGGGTCAACTGAGATTCCTTCTCCTATTACAACATGTCCAAGAAAAGATATCTTATCCAACCAAAAGTCACATTTGGATAATTTGGCATACAACTTGTTTTCCCTCAAAGTTTGTAACGCCATCTGAAGATGTTCCTCATGTTGTTCCTTAGTTTTGGAGTATATCAAAATATCATCTATGAAGACAATTACACACTTATCCAGAAGTGGCTTGTAGACCCTGTTCATAAGATCCATAAATACAGCTGGTGCATTGGTCAGTCCAAATGACATCACTAGAAATTCGTAATATCCATAACGGGTATGAAAAGCCGTCTTTGATACATCCTCAGGCTTTATTCTTTGCTGATAATATCTTGAGCGTAAATTAATGCATGAGAACACACATGCTCCTTGGAGCTGATCAAACAAATCATCAATCCTCGGTAAGGGGTATCGATTCTTGACTGTAACCTTGTTTAGCTCACAATAATCGATACATAATCTCATAGATCCATCCTTCTTCTTTACAAATAGGACAGGTGCGCCCTATGGCAACATACTTGGTCTTATGAGTTTTCGATCTAAAAGTTCCTGTAATTGGGTCTTTAACTCCTTTAACTCAGCCGGTGCCATCTGGTATGGTGCCTTAGATATTAGTTCGGTATCTGAAGCCAATACAATTTCAATGTCAATTTCTCTTTTCGGTGGTAACCTAGGTAAGATTTCTGGAAACACATCTAAGTACTCATTTACCACCAATATGTCATTTTCCTTCCGAGTTTCCTCCTCATCCAAAATACCTTCGATAGGCACTATCTCTTCATCTTCCATCATCAACTCAAAAGAATTCAACCCAAGTTTACTTGGAACTATGGTTTCTCCCACGAACTCCACTCTTTCTCCTGATTGATCATTAAAATTCACCATCCTTTTTTGACAATCCACTATAGCTCTAACCTTGCTTAACCAGTTCATGCCAAGAATAACTTCATACTTATTCATCTCTAATATTATCAAACCACTCCTGGAGTGATGCCTTTGGATCTCCAATGGACAATCCTTTATTACTTCCAAAGTTCACACGACACTTCCGGTGGGTGTTTTAATTCTCAGGCTAGCAGTAGTTGTGGCTATAGGTAATCCAAGTCGCCCAGCCAAACTAGTGGTGATGAACGAGTGGGTCGCTCCCGTGTCAAACAAAACATAAGCCTCAATTTTATTCACCCGTATGTGCCCTGTAGTCAACAAACATCCATAACTACTCGATCCTAAAACACTCTCACTACTACCTATTTGGAGGTTTTAGATTCCAGCTTTCCTTTTTACAAGTTTTAATTCCTCACAGAAAACTATTAAATAAAGAACTTTTAACTTATAAGGGTTTTATTACTAACCTGTCACTAGGTCTCTATCCATGCCGTCTCCTTGGTCCAGGGCGGCCAACTCCACATCCTCATCACCATCCTCCTCAACCATCTACTGGCCCTCGAAATTGTAGAGTCTCATCCCATGCATAGCTGATGCTGCACGACTTCCACTTTTACTCCCGGATCTCATAGTGTTAGCATTGCTCAAAGTCCCAAAAGGTCGAGCGACCACATTTTTCCTTTGCAAGCATTTAGAGGCCAAGTGCCCATTTTCTTTATAGATAAAGCAGTTCATGGCCATTTTCTTCGGACATGTGTAGACCATATGGCTAGACTCACCACAATTGTAACACTTATTCTTCAGCTACGGGCACTGCCTAGGAACATGGGCTTCCATGCACTTCCAGCAAGTGACACTGGCCTTTGACTGATTCGGCTTCCTACTAGCATGGTCCTTGAATCCATGATATGGCTTGTACCTTTTTCCCTTAAACCCTGAACTCGAAGCATCAAACGGCCTCCTTCCAAACACTCTTTTGTCAGGTTCCTGGTATTTTCTCTTCTTGGCTCCTTCGATCACTCGAGCCTTTTCTACCAACTCTAGGTAGATTCTCATTCTAAATTCTTCCAGTTTGATCCTTAGATCTTCATCCAAACCTCCCAAAAATACTTGTTTCTTCAACTCTTTGCTATCTTTGAAGGATTCGGGTATATATTGTAGCAGATGAGTGAACTCAGTCTCATATTGTTCCACAGTTCTACCTTTCTGCTTGACATGTAAGAAGTCTACACTGTATTTCACTCTTAAACTTAAGGGAAAATAATTCTCCAAGAATTCCTAGCGGAAGGATTCCCATGTAACGGGTCGAGCTAAACTTCTTCTTTTGGAGTCCCACCAGACTCCTACATTATACCTTAACATATACGTCCCATATTCTAACTGCTAGTGATGTGCCCTAGGCCATATGGATTCTTTATCATTTGTATGTTTGTTATCAAGTCATTTTAATTATCAAAGTTATTTTTGGCCTATTTACTTTGGTAATGTTATTCCTTGAATATTTAGTTATACCTTATGTCGTTAAAGTATGTGACTTTAATAGTAGAACCATAAGCTGAATTATAACTTTATTCTAAATTATCCCTAGTCACTCATTATGTGGAATGATAATGAATTAAGGCTAGTATGATTGCTGTATGATGATCAAGTTTTACTGATCATGGATATGGGATATCAATTCAGCACGTAGATACAAACAGGAGTGTATTGTATTGGATTGACCAACTATAAGAATACTGTATGGATCAATGCAATAAGTATTCTTATTTACAATGTTGTTTTAGTCCTTTGACCTAATGGCACCATGGATTCCTATATAGCAGTTTCCATGTTTTGATTCATCTCTTCATCATCTTTAATCGGATGATTGTAAGAATAAACTTGGGCATGCAATATGTTATATAGAGGAATGTGAGCGTTAGTAAAGGGATTTGTGCATCTCATTAATTTGAGAGAGATATCTATCAGGCCTCTTGATGAGTAAGACTGAGGAATGCATGGCCATGCTCGAATGAATTGATAAAGAGTTATCAATATCATTTTGTAGACACCCAATTTTTGCCCAATTAATTAAGGCTTAAAATTTAATTAAATTCATTTTTCCAAAAGCCTTAAGTATTGATGAAATTGGCTATGTGATCAAGGCACAGGCCAAATGGCCTGTTGGTTAAACACATTGACCTAAACACACATTCAAGCTCAAGGACACAAGTTCAAACCCTAGCAAAGGCAAATTTTTGCCTTTTTATCATTTTTGTCTTTTCATTTTTCTCAAATGTGACTTTTGCTTTACTTTGCATCAGTTTTTAACTGACAAAAACAACATTGATTATCAAAATTGATGATGGAATTGCAAAGTGGTTATGGAATATGAAAGATTAGTGCAAAAACAACCCAAAAGTTACAAAATTCAATGTAGAAAGCATTCAATTGCACATGAATGAGGAGTTACAAAATTGATTGGATGAATCTGGCATGGAATATGAAAACAATCATCAATTCATCGGTTTCAAACAATTTAATCATGGATTTTCGAATTAAATTCGTGAAAAATCAAGAGGCAAAAATCCATTCATTTTCGAAACTGTTCGAAACTGAAAATTGAGCTTGCAACCTATAAATATGAGGTCCTAGGAGCAAAAGGCACAAGTCAATTTGAAGAAAACACATACACAACCATATCAATTCGAAACTTTCGAATTTAGGACAAAAAATTCGAATTTTTCAAATTCGAAGTGATTGAATCGAATTTGATTGAAATTGAGTGTTTTAACAATGTTAGAAACTTGATTTGGATGGTTTAGTATGCTTGGATTGGATCAAATTGATCGAATTTCTCTCTGAAAATTTTTTTATTTTGTTCTTCAAACGCCGCCGTACAACCACCACCGGAGCTGCCCCTTGCCGCCGTTCTGATGAACGCCACCACCACCACCAAAGGATGCGCCGTCGCAGCAGGAGTCGAGCCGACAAGCTTCCAACCGTCGAGGACCACCGGAGCCGCCGGAATCCGCCCCGAAAAGTCGCGTCATCGTCTTCTTCACCCGCCGGAGCTCCGAGATCCGACCTCCTGATCCGCATCCAACCCGCTCGGTCATCGGTCAACGGTCGTCGGTCATCGATCAACGGTCAATTTTGATCAGACGGTCCAGATTTCATCAGGCAGATCAGACGGCCCAGATTTGATCAAGCGATCAGACGGTCCATATTTCATCAAACAGATCAGCGGTTCAGATTTGATCAAGCGATCAGACGGCCCAGATTTGATCAAGTGATCAGACGGTCCAGATTTCATCAAACAGATCAGCGGCTCAGATTTCATCAAGTGATCAGACGGTCCAGATTTCATCAAGCGATCAGACGGCCCAGATTTCAGCAAGCGATCAGACGGCTCAGATCGAGTCAACAAGATCAGACGATCCAGATCGGTCAGCGAGATCGACGCTCCAGATCTCGTCCGCTTCATCCGACGGTCCAGGTTAATCCGCATTATTTTATTAATAGTTTATTATATAATTAATTTCAGAAAATAATAAAAATAGCAAAAAATTTATAAAAATTCATAAAAAATTCAGAAAAATTCAGAAAAATACAGAAAAATCCAGAAAAATCAAAATATTTATTTTTTTATATAAATTTTTTTTGATATTTTTTTGAATATTTTTAATGTGTATTTATACACAAATTGCCTTAGAAATGCATATTTAATGCATGAAAAATATTTTTAATATATTTTAAATTATTCTGGATATGTTGTGAAATTATGTGATGATTTTTTTTAAAAAAATAAATAATAATAAAAAAAATATAAAAAATAAATAAAAATAATAAAATTGGATTTTCCAAAGAACAAAATTTAAAAAAAAATGATTTTGGGCTTAGACAAATTGTATTTTCATAAAATAAAAAAACTAATTGATTAGATTATAGGATTATCAAAAATGATTTTCATAAAAAAAAATTAAAATTTAATGAACTTAAAGTGAAAGGAGTTCAAAAATATAAAATTGATCAACAAATTAAGTTTTTTTAAAAGAACTACGTTTTGTCTGATCTCGATTAGCGAGTACGTAGGTACCTGCGGGGCGACATAAAAAATTAAAAAATGTTTTTTTTTAATATTGTGAATAATTATTTTAAATATAAGTTTTTGTTAAAAAAATGAAATCTATTTGTTGATAATAAAAAAAAAATATAAAAAATAAAAATAAAATAAAAATGAATTTGATTTGTGAATATTGTTTCATAATGTATCATTTGATTTTTGAGCATGAAAAGGATAGATTAGAAATTTAAAATTCCAAAAGTGGTAACCATTTGGTTTTAATAGGTTAGCCCCCGAATCCATGATATCTGGTTTTAAAATTGATTTTTTAAATCAAATTTTCGCAGACTAGTAGCTAAGTTAGGATCAACCGACCCATTGATCCTAGCTTTTATTTTTTCCCGATTTATATCGGGTGGCGACTCTAAAATTTTTTTAAAATTTCTTTTAACCCCTAGTCGAGGATTCATGTTAAATGGGTTCGGGTTTAATGTGAATCGGGTTAGGAGAAATGAACCAGATAAGATAGTGGAAAAAATCCAGGCTCGACAGCTTGGCGACTCCACTGGGGACTATAAATTTTTTTTTAAAAAAAGAGGGCTAGCCACTTAGGAATTTAAATTTTAAATTTATCCTTGCTCAATTTTTGTGAAATATATTCTTTGTATATATAATATTGTTTTGTAAATATATACTAACCTTGCAAATATGAAAAATAGAAAACAAAAGTTTGATTTCTTTGTTTGCATTTGCATTTGCATTAGCATAAAGTGTGCTAGATACGGTCGTACCAGGGCCGTCTTAAGAGCCTAAGCGAGGAGGACGAAGTAAGGTCCGGGGGCTGTGGCTTTCCACCCTCTAGATCAAGAAATGTCCTCCCACTCCGGTTTAGTATCACTAAATCGGGGAACCTATAGAACCCTACCAAATCATGCATTCATTAGCATGGGATTTGACCAACTTTTTCTAAAAAAATGAAGTTGAAAATAAATGTACATATGTAAATACTAAAAAAAAAGAAAATTCTAAAAAAAATAAAAGCTGTCAAAAAATTAAAAAATTTTGTAAATATTAGCTTATACCTTTTAAAAATTTTCAGAAAATGATGTCTTCAACCGACAGTAGCGATAGCTTATGGGCTCGCCTTATTAGAGAAAATCGAGTGGAACCTTCAAGGATCCAATGCTCCTACTGGACCGATGGTTTGTCAGTTTTACTCCAGTCCAAAGTCATTCATTGAAGATAGGTTAGGCCCAATCCTCAGCCTACCAAAGATCCATGTTCCATTCACCATGTTCCGGGCCCTTACTCATCTATGGGAACCTGAAGAAGCTGTCTTCCGTTTGGTCAGCATGTACTTAGCCCAACCATTGAGGAATATACTAGGCTACTCCAAGCACCTCCTACCTCTGAAGGAATCTATATTCCAAATTTCAAGCATAGCCCGGTCCGTGTTATATCAGAGTTTTTGGGGATCAAGAGGGGACCAATTATTGAAGCTATCAAGATTGTAATGAATATTGCATCCGCTAACACACTGATGGACTGGTTTGGAACTCCTGAATATTTAAAAGCAACCGATCCACTTTCAGTATACCACTTGAAGTTTGGGAAGAAAACCGGGTTAATGCCTTCATAGTAGCTGCTTTTGCAACTATTCTCTTCCCTAATGGCAATTTGTTCATCCACTTCCGGGTCATAGAGCTGGTTTCTCAATATTTAGCTGGCAAATCCTATGTTCCTGCTCTTCTAGCCGAACAAGTCCGTAGTCTGAATCACATCAAGTCTAAAGGACAAGGCAAGTTCAAAGCAAGCATGCACTTACTAATGGTTTGGTTTGCTAGCCACATTAAGCACTAAAAGACTTGGCTAATGGATCCCTCATCAGCCTGAAATATGATCTCATCCAATCCTTTGCTGAAAGGGTCCACATGGAAGATGATCATCCTTATGGGATATAATTGCCATTCTTGAAGACATGCCACCTGAAGACATGATGTGGCAAGCTCGCTGGTTCAAAAGCCCTGCAGCCATCCTAAGTTGCAAGGAATACATGGCAGTACCCCTAATTGGACTCACCGGCTGTACTGGTTATTACCCCTCAAGTGTTATCAGACAGTATGGTATGCTGCAAGATATTACTGTCAAGCCTAATTTGGAGCAAGTCACTCTGATTATTTGGATCCAACCAAGATACTACCAGCTAAAGAATTCAAGCTAAATCAAATCCGAGCTATATGGGAAAATAGAGAGGTGAAGCCGGTTTTTGAAGTCGAGCCAGAAAATAAGGAAACCAAGAAGATAGAGCAACCAGGTGGTATGTGGCTAGCCAAATGAAGAAGAATAAGGATATTCGATATGAAGCTCCCGATGTCCTTCAACCAGCACCATCGGAACCTGACCCTGAAACAATTGCTTACATGGAAGCTGTTTCGGCTCGCCTGGAAGTATGTCACCGAGATTTCCAAGAAAGAGAGAGGGAAATGGTGGATCGCCTGCAAAGTGCTGGAAGCAGAATTTCATTCTTAGAGGCTGAGTTGAAGGCAGCTCAAAAGAAAATTCTAGCCCTGGAAGACAAGATTGTTTGCCCCGCTAAGACAAGAAGACTGGTTTAGTTGGTTTAGGTTTAGTCCTTAGGAATCAAGGTTCTTTGAAACCATTAGAAAGTAGTTTTATTCAGTCACTAGGAAATAAGGTTTCTAAACCATTAGAAATTTTTGTTATGTTAAACATTATCTTTTAATACAAATTTTTTTTTAAAAAAAATCATTGGTCAATATCCCCATTTGCATCTGTGTGATAGCATATCTGATTCTTGCATATGTATATTAATTCATTTATTCTAAAAAAAAATATTAATAAATGATAAATGTCCAGGTCTAGCAAATTCGAGTTTAAGTCAAAACTTGAAAGATAGCGTCCAAGCCGGTTAGGAGCCCTATTGTTACCAGATCCCGAGCTAAGATGTCTAACACCGGGAGCAACCCCACAGACCAGACCAATGAACAAAGACTCAACACCGTGGAACAAACCCTCCTTGGAATTGCTGAACAGATGCAGGCTTTAACACAGAGTCTTGCACAACTCAAGACCCCCAACTCTGAAGAATCTCAAGGGCACAGAAAGGAAAAGAAATTGAAGGACAGCTTATTCAGCAAGAGGAGTCACAAATGAGTTTAATGCGGCTGAGTTGAAGAAAGAACTGGAAGCTCAGGCTAAAGAAATGGAGAGAAAACTGCTTGAGAAAATGAAGACGTTCGATGGTTTTGATCAAACCGCGATCCTGAATTTGCCTCAATATGAGGAAGGTGCCTTCCCTGAGAAATTTAAGGCACCGGAATTTGAAAAATATGACGGGACAGGTTGCCCTAATATGCATACCAGATTGTATGTACGACGAATGGGGCAATACAAATTTGACAAGCTGATGGTGCAAACCTTCCAGGACAGTCTTACTGGTGCTGCTTTGGCCTGGTACGCCCAATTAGACCATCAAGAAATTGATACTTGGGACAAGTTGGCTAGGGCGTTTTTTAATCAGTATAAGTTTAACATTGAGATGGCGCCCTCGGTATGGGATTTAAGCAATCTGAAGAAGAAGAAAGAAGAGACTTTCAAGGAGTATGCTCAGCGCTGGAGAGCATTGGCTGCAAGGATCACCACCCCGATGCCTGAAAAGGACCTCACTTTCACTTTTATCAACACATAGAGGAACCTTTCTTTTCCCATCTGATTGGGCATGCATCAGCAAGTTTCTCAGAAGTGGTGATAGCTGGGTGCAGGATTGAGAATGCAATTTCGGCAGGAAAATTGCAACAAGAAAAGAAATATACTGCACCGAGAAATGTCCCATACAAAGGGAAAGATTCAACCGTCAGCATGGTCAATACTTCAGATGCAACTGGCCCTACTAAGTCTTTCGTGTTGTCAACAAATCAGAATCAAAATCAGAATAAGGATCAGACTCAACAAAGTGCAGTCCCAAATCAACAATCAAGGTTCAGCAGGCGGAACTTCACTCGAATTCCGGTTCCCCTTAGCCAAGTATTAGCTAAATTAAGGGCCGATAATCTGATCAATCTTGAAGTTCCTAGGGAAGACTTAAAGCCTAGATATTACAATCCTGAGCTGAAGTGTGAATATCACATGGGGCAAATCGGGCATTCAACAGACAGATGCTGGAGGCTTAGGCATAAAATCCAAGATCTTATTGATGCAAAAGTCATCCAGTTGGATTTCGTTGAGACTCCAAACGTCTCTACTAACCCACTGCCAAACCATGGACCAGTCATCAATATGATCACCGCTGAAGTGCCGGATCAAGAAATCAATCTGGATGAGTTGCCAATCACCATAGAACAAGTAGCATGGAACCTTCGCCAGAAGGGTCATTTGCTCAATATGAATTTAAGAGACCGCACCAAAACCAGGCCTGCTATTTACAAGCTACTACAAGAAGGAACTATTAAAAAAGAAGAGATTCTGGAAATGTTGATCCCGAAACCAAGGAGATCGAGCACACAGGCTGAGTTATGGGAAAGGTATCAGGCTGGAGATCCAACCATTGGAACCCTGGGAAATGATGGAAAATACCAGTATTTAATGATTACTGGTTTGAGCCCCGTGTCTATGCTGACGCTCCTCCAACTGGATGGGGTCCAGAATTTGAAGAGGAAGATAAGAAAGCAAAAGAAGACGAGTTTGTGGGTATGATCGAAGGTGGACCTAGATCCATCAAAATCGAAATAGGCAAAGGTAGTGAAGATGGATCAACTTCATCAAAGCCTAAGAACTATACCTTTCACATACCCCTTGCTGTGAATGAGTATAAAGCCGCTCCATTTGATTATAAGGCGGTAAATCATGCTTCAATGGCCATGGTTGGTGGCCTTACTCGCTCAGGAAGAGTTTATGAGTCGACCGGAAAGAATGCAACTGTGAATATGCCACAGCAGCAAAATGAAGAAGGAAGAAAGATGAAGAGAAGTCAGCATTGGCAAAACTGATGAAAGCAAGTGAATACAAGGTTGTCGAGCAGTTGGCCAAAATACCTGCCCAAATATCGCTCATGAGTCTGCTGATTAGCTCTAATGTACACCGTGAGGCTCTTTTCAAAGCCTTAGAAGAAGTGAAAGTTCCAGAAGGTGTATCAGAAGAAGCCTTGGGGCATATCATCAACTCAATCTTTGCAAATGAGCAAATCATTTTCTCATCTGAAGAACTGGGAGAGGAAGGGATCAACATAACAAGGCCCTCTTCATCGTAGTCAAAAGCTGTGGAAAGATCGTCTCTCGAGTATTAGTTGACAATGGATCCTCTTTGAATGTGTGCCCCTTAGCCACTTTGAGCTTATTGGAAATTGAACCGTCAGACATCAAACCAAGCTCTATTGTGGTTCGTGCTTTTGATGGTCAAAAGAGATATAATAGGTGAAGTGGAGTTAGAAGTCATCATCGGGCCTCAAACTTTCATTATTCCTTTCCAAGTGATTGATATCCCCAGAACATTCAATCTGCTGTTGGGAAGACCATGGATCCATGCTGCCAGGCAATACCATCAAGCCTGCACCAGAAAGTTAAGTTCATAGCCAATGGTCAACTCATCACTGTTATGGGAGAACAGGATTATGCCATTTACAAGGAGACAGCTGTCCCTTACATTGGAAAAGAAGGAGAAGAAGACTTCGGGCTTCAAATGTTTGACGAAGTCTGTATGATGAGATGAGAAAGAAACTCAGGTGGGAACCTTTGGACTGGGTTATTCCCCCACTTGTGCTGAAGTGGCGAAATGAAAAACCAAATGAGAAGAAGCTCGACAAGGAATATGATCCAATCATCAAAATTCCTCACATCAGCCATTCCTTTCCAAAGCCACATCATATCCAGCAGCCAGATGATATCAAAGAAGATGCTTCATCCAAAGAAATGATCTTGAGAAATTGGTTCTCTGTGCCTTGCGCTAGTATTAAGTCTTTTAAGTAAGAATTATCTAAGACTAGATTTGTGTTTTGTGTTTTTCAGTATTATGTGATGCTCAAATAAGTGTACTTAAACACCGTCCCAGTTTAATAAAATTTATTTCCATTTGTGTTTTCACATATTCTCATACATTCCTCATTCATATTCAACCAGATTCGACAATTGTGATGAAGTTCAGGGATATCTCGCGCGTATAATTAATGAAAATATCAATATCACCTCTAACTCTACTGGGTTAGATGTTGAAGATGATATTGATTATCAATTTAGAACACAAGAAATTTGGCAAAATTTTGAACAAGGAAGATTGAAATTCCCGAAACCATTGAAGTGATTAATTTGGGAACAAGTGAAAACCCTAGGAATCTGAGGATAGGGGGAAAATTGCCTGAGAGCACGGCACAAGATTTAACCAAGTTATTAGCCGAATACTTGGATGTTTTTGCATGGTCGTACAGCGATATGCCTGGTTTAGACCCATCCATTGTGGTTCACAAATTGCCAACAAAGGAGGATTTTAAACCTATAAAGCAAAAATTAAGGCGATTTAGGCCGATTTACTCCTCCAAATCAAGGATGAAGTAAAAAAGTTGCTTGAAGTAGGATTCATTGAGGTTTCTGATTATTCGGATTGGGTATCAAATATAGTGCCAGTACTTAAGAAAAACGGGAAAGTAAGAATCTGTGTGGATTTCAGAGATCTAAACAAAGCAACCCCGAAAGATAATTTCCCGTTGCCTCACATCGATGTTTTAGTGACAATACCGCTGGAAATCATCTATTTTCATTCATGGATGGATTTTCAGGGTATAATCAGATATTAATGGCCGAAGAAGATAAGGTCAAAACCACATTCGTTACAGCCTGGGGAACTTTTTGTTACAAGGTCATGCCTTTCGGTCTCAAGAATGCCGGGGCAACTTATCAACGAGCAATGCTTGCTATACTTCATGATATGATGCACAAAGAGGTGGAAGTATATGTAGATGATATGATCGCCAAGACAAAGGAAGGAGATGATCATGTGTGGTGTTAAGGAAGCTTTTTGAAAGATTAAGGAAGTTCCAGTTGAAATTGAATCCAGAAAAATGCACTTTCGGAGTGACATCTGGAAAATTATTAGGATTCATGGTTAGCCAAAAGGGATAGAAATCGATCCTGATAAGTCAAGGCGATTCAGGATTTGCCTCCACCAAAAACATTAAAGGAAATCAGAGGCCTCTTGGGAAGGTTGAATTACATTGCTCGATTCATATCACAGCTGACTGATAAGTGCCAACCGCTGTTTAAACTGCTAAAGAAGAATGCCCTAATTGAATGGAATGACGAATGTGAAAAAGCCTTTAATCGGATAAAGCAGTATCTGACGAATCCACCAGTACTGGTTACTCCAAAACCGGGAAACCATTGTTCTTGTACTTGACAATTCTTCCTGAATCTATGGGGTGTGCTCGGGCAAAAAGATGAGGAAGGAAAAGAAAGAGCTGTTTACTACTTAAGCAAGAAATTCTCAATGGAGAACAAAAGTATTCAGAGATAGAAAAACCTGCTGTGCATTAGTATGGGTTATGCACAGGCTTAGGCAGTATACGCTCTTCTACTCGATCGAGTTGATTACGAAGCATGATCCATTGCGATACTTGGCACGCAAACCGGCTTTAGTAGGTCGAATCTCGAAATGGCAGATGCTACTTTCTGAATTTGATATCATTTATGTAATCAAAGTTCAGTCAAAGGACAAGTTTTAGCTGATCAACTCGCAGAAAGCCCGGTTGATGACGAAGAATTAAAGGAACAAGATCAGTTTCCAGATGAAGGCATCAGAATAACAGAAACAGAAGCGAAAAGCAACAGTTGGAAGTTGTATTTCGATGGAGCAGCCAACGTATACGGATGTGGAATAGGGGCAGTCCTTATCTCACCAAAAGAAGAACAGTTCCCGGCATCAGCCAGATTAATGTTTCCTTACACAAATAATGTAGCGGAATACGAGGCATGCATCATGGGATTAGAAATGGCAATTCAAATGAATATGAGGAGCTCGAAGTGTTTGTGTTTGGAATTCATCACTTATCATTTTCCAAACTCGAGGCGAGTTCAAAACTAAGGATCCCAAGTTGATTCCTTATCATAATCACTTGGCTGAGTTAACAGGAAAATTCAAAGAAATTTCCTTCACTTATGTGCCAAGAACTCAGAATCAGTTTGCTGATGCATTGGCTACTCTGGCCTCTTTGATCCAATTCACTGAAGGAGTAAGAATACAACCTTTGCAAATCCGAATAAGAAGTGAACCCGCGTTCTGTGCTATGATTGAATCAAATGAACCATGGTTTCAAGATATCAACATTTTCTTGCAAATGGGTGATTATCCTGAGTGTGCTACAAAGAAGGATCAGAAATCATTGAGACGTCTGGCAAGTCATTTCTTGTTAAGCGGAGATACCTTATATAGAAGGTCATTCGATACAACCTTGTTGAGATGTGTAGATGAAAAAGAAGCTCAAAAATTAATGGGAGAAGTTCATGAGGGAGTATGTGGACCTCATATGAACGGATATATGCTAGCTAAAAAGATTATGAGGCTAGGATACTTCTGGTTAACCATGGAATCAGACTGTACAAACATGTGAGATCTTGTCATCTATGTCAAATTTACGCAAACAAGATAAATGCTCCTCCAAAGGAATTACAGTCAATGTCGACACCATGGCCGTTCTCAATGTGGGGAATAGACGTAATCGGGCCAATTTCGCCAAAAGCTTCAAATGGTCATCGATTCATACTAGTTGCAATCGATTACTTCACCAAGTGGGTTGAAGCAGCTTCATTACGCCAGTGTGACAAAAGCCGTTGTGGTGCGATTCATCAAAAGAGATATCATTGCTCGATATGGAACTCAGAAAGTATCATTACCGATAATGGTACAAATCTGAACAACAATGCAATGACTGATCTATGTCAGCAGTTCAAGATTAAACACCGGAATTCCACTCCATATCGCCCACAGATGAATGGAGCAGTAGAAGCCGCCAACAAAAACATCAAGAGAATCATTGAGAAGATGACGATTGCATACAAAGATTGGCATGAAATGCTCCCATTAGCATTAATGGCGTATCGAACCTCTGTAAGAGTGTCAACTGGGGCAACGCCCTATTCCTTGGTATATGGAACTGAAGCTGTTTTACCAGTAGAAGTTGAGATTCCTTCGCTCCAAGTATTGGCTGAAACATAGCTCGAAGAAGCTGAATGGGTTAGACAAAGAATTGAACAGTTAAATCTTTTAGATGAAAAAAGATTAACCGCCATGTGTCATGGGCAATTATATCAACAAAGGATGGCTAGAGCATTTAATAAGAAAGTTAAGCCAAGAAATTTCCAAGAAGGTGATTTGGTTCTGAGAAAAATGCTGCCAAATGTGCAAGATTCCAGAGGAAAGTTCACACCAAATTATGAAGGAACATATATAGTGATGAAGGTCTTATTGGGAGGAGCATTAATCCTTCCCAAATGGATGGACCCAATTTAAGGGATCCTGTGAACTCAGATGCTGTAAAATTGTATTATCCTTGATCAATAAAATTTGTCATTTTGAGTGATCAATTGATTTTATTTTAATTAATTATAAGCAAAGTTGATATTCCTGAAATTCTCTGAAGTCGGATCAAACCCTGAAATTCTCTGAAATCAGATCAAACCCTGAAATTCTTTGAAGTCGAATCAAAGCCCAACTCACAAAATTCTTCTGAATAAATTTCCAGTCAAACACCATTTGAATCATCAGAAAAAGAAATTTGAGCATCTTATAATACTGACTAATGCATTTATACAGTTTGGTCTATTGATTGTTCTTATTTTTTTTTTAAAAGAAAATATTACTGCAAGAATAACTAATTTTGATAGAAAATTGAAGCATGTTGGATTGAAAGAAAAAAGAAAAGAAAAAAAAAAGAGAAGAAGAAAAAAGAAAAAAAAGAAAGAAAAAAAAAGAGAAGAGAAAGAGAAAAAGAAAAAGAAAAAGAGGAAGAAACCCCCAGAGAATTGAAAAAATCACAAATGCCCCTCAGTCTAGACAGATAGTCTAGTACTACCCAGACTCAAAATCCATCCTTTCGAGATGGTGACTCAAAATCCATCCTTTCAAGATGGTAACAAGGTCCAGAAACTCATCTACTAAAGATGGCGATCAAGACAAAATTCAGAAACCCATCAATTGAAGATGGTGATCAAGACAGAGTTCAGAAATTCATTCACTCAAGACAAAATTCAGAAATTCATTCACTAAAGATGGTGATCAAGACAGAATTCAGAAATTCATTCACTAGAAGAATATGATCAAGACAGAAGTTAGAAATCCATCCATTCCAGATGGAAACCAAAGCCCATTGGTCCGGCAAATGACCAAACCAAAGCCCATTGGTCCGGCAAATGACCTAACCGAATCTCAAAGTCTAAAGGAGAAGCTAAGCAAAAATTGGTTATCTTTTTGTCTTTGTGGCAAAAGTTTTGTTCAAACTTTACCACAAAGAGGGGTAGCTGTAGACACCCAATTTTTGCCCAATTAATTAAGGCTTAAAATTTAATTAAATTCATTTTTCCAAAAGCCTTAAGTATTGATGAAATTGGCTATGTGATCAAGGCACAGGCCAAATGGCCTGTTGGTTAAACACATTGACCCAAACACACATTCAAGCTCAAAGACACAAGTTCAAACCCTAGCAAAGGCAAATTTTTTGCCTTTTTATCATTTTTGTCTTTTCATTTTCCTCAAATGTGACTTTTGCTTTACTTTGCATCAGTTTTTAACTGACAAAACAACATTGATTATCAAAATTGATGATGGAATTGCAAAGTGGTTATGGAATATGAAAGATTAGTGCAAAAACAACACAAAAGTTACAAAATTCAATGTATAAAGCATTCAATTGCACATGAATGAGGAGTTACAAAATTGATTGGATGAATCTGGCATGGAATATGAAAACAATCATCAAGTCATCGGTTTCAAACAATTTAATCATGGATTTTCGAATTAAATTCGTGAAAAATCAAGAGGCAAAAATCCATTCATTTTCGAAATTGTTCGAAACTGAAAATTGAGCTTGCAACCTATAAATAGGAGGTCCTAGGAGCAAAAGGCACAAGTCAATTTGAAGAAAACACATACACAACCATATCAATTCGAAACTTTCGAATTTAGGACAAAAAATTCGAATTTTTCAAATTCGAAGTGATTGAATCGAATTTGATTGAAATTGAGTGTTTTAACAATGTTAGAAACTTGATTTGGATGGTTTAGTGTGCTTGGATTGATCAAATTGATCGAATTCTCTCTGAAAATTTTTTTATTTAGTTCTTCAAACGCCGCCGTACAACCACCACCGGAGCTGCCCCTTGCCGCCGTTCTGAGTGAACGCCACCACCACCACCAAAGGACGCGCCGTCGCAGCAGAGTCGAGCCGGCAAGCTTCCAATCGCCGAGGACCACCGAGCCGCCGGAATCCGCCCCGAAAAGTCGCGTCATCGTCTTCTTCACCCGTCGGAGCTCCGATATCCGACCCGAAGATCCGAATCCAACCCGCTCGGTCATCGGTCAACGGTCAATCGGTCATCGGTCAACGGTCAATTCTGATCAGACGGTCCAGATTTCATCAGCAGATCAGACGGCCCAAATTTGATCAACGATCAGACGGTCCAGATTTCATCAAACAGATCAGCGGTTCAGATTTGAACGCATCAGACGGCCCAGATTTGATCAAGCGATTAGACGGTCCAGATTTCATCAAACAGATCAGCGGCTCAGATTTCATCAAGTGATCAGACGTCCAGATTTCATCAAGCGATCAGACGCCCAGATTTCAGCAAGCGATCAGACTGCTCAGATCGAGTCAACAAGATCAGACGATCCAGATCGGTCAGCGAGATCGACGCTCCAGATCTCGTCCCTTCATCCGACGGTCCAGGTTAATCCGCATTATTTTAATAATATTTATTATAATTAATTTCAGAAAATAATAAAAAATAGCAAAAAATAGTAAAAAATTTATAAAAATTCATAAAAAATTCAGAAAATTCAGAAAAATACAGAAAAATCCAAAAATCAAAAATTTATTTTTTTATATAAATTTATTTTTTATATTTTTGATATTTTTTTGAATATTTTTAATGTGTATTTATACACAAATTGCCTCAGAAATGCATATTTAATGCATGAAAAATATTTTTAATATATTTTAAATTATTCTGGATATGTTGTGAAATTATGTTGATGATTTTTTTAAAAAAATAAATAATAATAATAAAAAAATAAAAAAATAAATAAAATAATAAAATTGGATTTTCCAAGAACAAAATTTAAAAAAAAATGATTTTGGGCTTAGAAAAATTGTATTTTCATAAAATAAAAAAAAGCTAATTGATTAATTATAGATTATCAAAAATGATTTTCATAACAAAAAAATTAAAATTTAATGAACTTAAAGTGAAAGGAGTTCAAAAATATAAAATTGATCAACAAATTAAGTTTTTTTAAAAGAACTACGTTTTGTCTGATCTCGATTAGCGAGTACGTAGGCACCTGCGGGGCGATATTTAAAAATTAAAAAATGTTTTTTTGTTTTTAATATTGTGAATAATTATTTTATAAATATAAGTTTTTGTTAAAAAAATGAAATCTATTTGTTGATATTGATAAAAAAAATGACTAAAAAAATAAAAAATAATAAAAAATGAATGATTTGATTTGTGAATATTGTTTCATAATGTATCATTTGGATTTTTGAGCATGAAAAGGATAGATTAGAAATTTAAAATTCCAAAAGTGGTAACCATATGGTTTTAATAGGTTAGCCCCCGAATCCATGATATCTGGTTCTTAAAACTTGATTTTTTAAATCAAATTTTCGCAGACTAGTAGCTAAGTTAGGATCAACCGACCCATTGATCCTAGCTTTTATTTTTTCCCGATTTATATCGGGTGGCGACTCTAAAATTTTTTTAAAATTTTCTTTTAACCCCTAGTCGAGGATTCATGTTAAATGGGTTCGGGTTTAATGTGAATCGGGTTAGGAGAAATGAACCAGATAAGATAGTGGAAAAAATCCAGGCTCGACACATTTGTTTAAGTCAGTCAAACTCTAGATTCAAGAAATAAGTAATTAGACAATATAAGAGTGTTTTGATCCACACCTTATGTTTGATTATAAGATATCGTGTAACAAGAGGACTGAATAACTAACTGTTAGTAGGTAAAGTCGGATCATCGATCTTCACTAAAATTGGGTAGACATAATGTCTTGCTAGAGACCAATTATGTCTTGTAGTCCTAAAAGAATGTTTAAGAGCTACTACCAAATTTAAGTGAACCTACAGGGTCACACACAAAGAATGAATAAAATGGATCTTCGATAATCGTATTGGGAATTGATTAATTATTTATTTGTCGATTTTAATTAGATTAAAATTAACAAATAAATAAATTCGGATAATAAGGATATATATGTCTTTCTACATAAACCCTAATTCGTTTAGGGTAATTTAAAGAGACATAACCCTTATATATATCACTATATATATTCTCCACTAGGTTATTTTGTCAATAATGTGACGCTGGCCGTCATTTTAGAAAGAAATTTCGTAACCTAAAAGGAGATTGTGAGGGATTCCCAAAGGTCGAAACTTTGTTGACGTGCTAGCACACACGAAGATCCAACTCATTCGTGTGGATATCAGTAGAGGGAGTTGGTGTAATCTGCATCTCCTTTGATCCCATCATCAAGACAAAAAAGGTATAACACGATTCCCTTTCTTTCTGATTTAATTGGAGCGCTTGGATTCGATTGGGAATTAAAAAAAAAAAAAAAACGATTTTCCGCTGCACGATTCAGATTTGGATCGTAAATTCCCAACACTAACTGCAAATATGGTGGAATCTCATATGCAGTAAAGGAACGCTCTATCTGAGCCAGCCAGTCCTTGGCTTCATCGGGCTTACCGAATGCCCCATCAAAATATCAGTTACTCTTTTTAAAGTTCGGTAAGGAGCTTCGATGAGACCTTCGATATGGTGGAGGTGGTGGTAAAGGTGCATTGTAAGAATGCTCCTCCTGTGGAGCGGGGACCTCGGTAGTCACTTCCCAGTGATCTGCAGGTGGTGGTGGTAGTGGAGCAGAATCCCTGACGCTTTATCCTTGATATGGGTTCTGATTTTGATTTTGGTTCTGGATGAATGTGTTTAAAAGATTGGCCAACTGCCCAATCGCATTCATCATATCATTTTGTGGATTCTGGGGTTCTACTCCTTGTTGGTTTGGTTGGGATATAGCGGGTTGGTCGACTACGTTGGGAGGGGTTCTTGCTCCCGATTGCGAATCCGTCGGTTTCATTGTTTGCACATTATTTAGTAAGTTTTAGTGTCTTTTTAACATTTTTAAATTTGTAAAAGTTATTCATCAAGCAAGGTTCGTAACTTTAAGAAAATTCGAGAAATCATAATTTCGGAAATGTAAATCAATCTTATGAAACTTCATATAATCATAAGGAAACCATAAAACAAAAGAACTCATATATAGAAATAAATTCATAAGTTCAGAATAATGGTATGAATGAATGAGTGCTCATGCGACTATATGTGGTTAATGCCATTTATAGCTAATGCACAACATGCTTGTTCATCAAAGAATAATAATTTCCTTTCTTTGAAATAAAACATAATCCTTCTGTCACGCCTCGAAGGGTATCCTAAACATGGCAGTCCGCTGTACACAATATTAAAGCCTAGGAATGACCGCCTCAGTCATGCGAAGGCTTCCATACTATGTATAAGGTATTTAACACATGGATGAGACACATCGGAGTGATACATTTTATATTGATACAAATTGAGTAACAATGTAAAGGAAATACACTTCGCTATACTTCAAATATAAATTATTACATTTCGATTCAATTCATCAAAAGATTTCACTTCATAGAACTATTACAAAGAAATTCACAAAACCTAGTTAGTATCTTCAAGCATTTTTACTTCCTGCCAAAATCCCGAAGTTACATTCAGCTCCAACCGTCTCGGTTCTCAAGTAGCATTCTCCAGTCAACCTGTTTATTTAAACATCTATCGAGGTATAAGCTACACTAGCTTAGTAAGAGTTTCCTTAATTTCGTACCATGACAAGCAAGTTATAATTCATCCATATGCTATGCATGAACAAACACATGAGCAAATAAGCATATGGATTTCCAGTAGCCATATGTGAATGGATTTATGCCCTCTATTCGTGGTTAGGATGGTCCATAAGACATGCAACCATAATCCCAATCTTGAGTGGGGTGGTCCATAAGTCATGCAACCACTATCCTAATCTGTTTCTCTTGTTGTTTTATTGTAGTTTTATGTGCTTACCCCACATCCGTTAACTTAAGCGATCTCGCATCCATAATGTTAACAAGGCCCCCTCGCCTTCCGCTAATATACTTTTGTCCCACCAAAGGTACATTAGCAATGCAATGTGACTCAACACGTGATATGCATGCACAGTTTATTCATATAATCGTGGCATATTAATTATGTAGGTTAAAAGCGATCATAGAGAATTTCAGACAATTCAAGTCTATGCTAACTCATACAATGATTTTACAACAAGTCTCGCCTCGATATACTTATCATTCATTCAACCAAGATTATACCACAACTCATCACGATTTTACCTAATTCTAGGGTAACTAGCTACAAGCACAAGCAAGGTAACAAAATAAGAGAAAAACTCACTCGGCCATTGGATTACCAGTCTCTTAGTAAAATAATCCGGTAGTATGGAATCATCGATTTCGGGATCACCTAAAAAGGAAGAAATACTCTGATAAGTATTTCAACTCAAACTAATCCAAACGATTTTATACAAACTATCAAATTCGTAATTCTCGTCCTAAGCGGGAATTCCAACTTAAAACGGCCATAACTTGGTCATTTTAACTCGAAATTTCGCAAATTATATATCAATTTCTATCTACTTTGAAAGATCTATCTCATTCTAATATTATATTTAAGTTTGAAAATATTTAGGTCGTGAAACAGAGGGTCAGATCTGGGCACTAATGATCTCCATTTCCGAAAAATAGTTTTGTAATTGCTTGAAATGTTCCTATTTGATAATTCAAGAATACATGAAATATGAATGATTTCCTAACATGAATAACATGAGATGAGTTTAATGTATGCATGCTCTTGATGATTTTTGCTAAAAGAAAATTTTATAACTTTTTATTTTGCAAGACCATAATAACAACTACTTATGAAAAATCTAGTTTTCTAACTTTGATCATTTCCATTTGTTTTAGATTTATTTCTTAAGAAAATATAATTATTTTTGTTAAAATTGAGTCTTCATTATATCTATTGCTTATGACCTTCATTTTTACATAAAAATTTCCATTTTGCACTTTATAAACATGTTTTCAAGTAGGGTTGATTCCAAAATCCGAATTTTGTAAAATTAGTTTTTGAGTGATTCCTTTAAGTAAAAATCATTTGATACTTAGAAAATTAGGGCTCAACCATACATAACCACTAAGGACTTCATTTTTTCATAAAAATTTGCATTTTACACTTTGCAAATATGTTTTCAAATAGGATTTACCCAAAAATCCGAATTTTTAGAAATCCACTTTTTGAATGATTCATTTGGGAAAAACTTGTGTAATGCATTAAAATTTAAGAATTTACTATACCTATTACTTAAGGAATTTATTTAATACATAAAACTTTTATTTTGAACTTGGATAATAGGTGTTTTCATGGGCATCATCCAAAGTTACGAATTTTACAAGTTGACTACTAACTCCAAATTTTCCATCTTGATTCTACTTCTTATTTTATACTATAATCTCATCAAAACTCATTTCAACTTGTAAAATTCACTACTTAATGATACTTATTATCTATACCCTTCATTCTTCACATAAAACATGAGTTTTGGAGTTGATAAATGGGTTTTCAAAATTGGTCTGGTTGAGATCCGAATTTACCAATTTATTTTTTTGGACCAATCTTTTGATAAAATTTATCTAAACTTATGAAAATCCATTCCTTACATATCCTATCTTAAGAGCCTTTCATATCTTGAATAAAAACTTCATTTTTGAGTTGGAAAACATGTTTTTAAAATATGCCTTGGCCTAAATCCGAAAATAAGATTTTTATTTTGAAAATAACTTTTGAAAATTACCTTTGATTCTTGTAAAAAGAAGTCTTGATGATATACATACATTAAGCCTTCATTATCTTAAGTAAAATTTTCATTTTGACACTTGGAAAGTAGTTTTTAAATAGGGGTCTTGCCAAAATACGAATTTCACTATTTTTGTATAAGTTCAAAACCAAGATCTACACTTAATATGAATATAAATATAAAAGAAATCCATGGTAGTAAACTATAAACTCATAGATCTAAACTTTACTCATCAAAATCATTCATTCATGTTATCTATTCCCTAAATGAAAAATACACATTTTAAAGTTGAAAAATAACTTTTCTAAATATGGTTCATTTTTCATCCGAATTTTCAAAAATGATTTTTGTTGAAAATAAAATAGATCTTGAACTTTCTAAAACTTTCCTACTATCATTATGCTACTACAAGTTATTTATGAACTTAAAACACTAGATCTAGTTTACTATACTAGTTGTAGATGCATGAACACCATGATGGACATGTGGATGATGAATATATGCATAAATCATAAGCAATAACAAAAATAATAACTCAAATAAAAAGATCTAAGGCATAAACGAAAATCAAAGCTACAAAAAGTTAGATCTACAAAATATAACTACTTTTAGCAAGAAAATAATAATGATACAAGATAATAATCATGGAGAAAAGGAGTGTTTCATTTTGGCATCATCATCCTTAGCTTTTAAGCTTATGAAATGTTATTTGATGCATGAAACTCTCACTATACTTTACCTATACACCTATGGAAGCTTTGGACAAGAGTTTTATCCAAGAATCTTGAAGAAATATGTGTAAGAGCTCAAAGAAGAATTAGGGGCAGCTTGTGTTCTTGCAAGAACAAGAACAAAATGAAGAAAGAAAGAGAGGAAAAAGAGAGAGAAAAAGATAAGGAATGGAAAAGGTAAAAGCTGTAAATGAAGAGAGAGAGAGAAGGAGAGCATTAATGTGTGTTAATTAATTGAAAGAGAAAAAAAATAAAACAATGGTAGAATATTGGGGAGGGGTTCATGTGAATCCTAGCTAGAGAGAGAGAGAAGTTAAATGAAATTTGAAAGTGTAATTTGTCTCATTTAATTTGCTAACTAAATGAAACTTTTAATTCAATAAATAAATTAATAAATAAAAGAAAATGGCTATTTTAATGAGTGTGGTTAGCTGCCATTTATGGGGAAGTGGAGTGTAAAATGAGTGAAAGAAAACTTAATTAATGTTTAGAATTGACAAATGAAGTATACTTGAAGTATGGGTTGAAAAAGTATTTTTTATTAAGAATATATAAAATAAAATTAAGAAAAATATATTTAAATGAATGGCAGAATTTTCATAAATAAAATTAAATAATTATTTGAATTATTTTAGTATTTCAACAAATATGTTACCGGTATGATCAAAATACGCGAATATGGGCTATAAATGATATTTTTATAACCTGAAAAATTCAAAAAAATTATTTTATGAAAATAAAAATATTTTTCAAATATTTTCCAATTATTAAATTAATTTATTTTATTTTTAGTATCGGGTCTTAAACAGAATTTGATCCCGTAAAAGCCCGAAACTAACTAAATTTTAGAAAAACAAAATTTTCTATAATATATAAAATATTTATCTAAATTTATAAGGGTTTATAAGAATAATAAAATTGTGTAATGAAATAGAAGTGAATAGTGCAAAAGACTAATTAATTACTGGTAGTAATGAATATATGATAAAAAGGTTATAACTGTAACTTTTATAACTCGAAAAATTATATAACTGATATATTTGGAAATCTTATGAAACTACGAGTCTAACGGTACTAATGGTATATTTTTTATATCTCGAGCCCTGGGACAAGCTTTTTGAAGTCTGTATCCAAATGGGTTCGAAATAGGTCAAAAATTTACCAATCTGATATTTTTAAGCAAACTTATGTTACTACGAGCTGCTCTACACACTTAAATTACACCGCGACCTCTAGGGTTAAGGGCACTAGATTGCCGGACTTAAACTATTGTATTCCACTTAGGGTTTCTAGGTGATTTTCCAGTTTAGGTTTTTGCCAATTTGGAAACTGATATTTTATGTTTATACAACATATTTAGTTTGAGAAAAATTATTTTAAATTTTATTTTTGTAAGTATTTAATATCTCTCAATGTTTTCGGAATTCTTAAATTGGGTTTCATTTCCGAAAGTTAATCGTTATTTACTTTGTAATAATTTGTTTTTAGGTTTTATATTACCTGATTTTATAAGTCGGATTACGTAGGAATTTGTTGTACGTAGTGGTTTTAGACTTGAAGTATGATGAGTTCTTATTTTGTTTTTAAGAAAGAATTTTCATTTTCTTAAGATTAAGAAATTTCCGGATTCGTTCGTGATTTAGGACTAGTTGAAGTTCGGTTTTAATTTGGAGTGATTTTTAGGGTTTATTTTCGAAGTTCATTTTGGAATTATATACTGAAATTTTCTGGGGCTTACACCTTCATTACTTTAGCGAGCCATACAAGAAATTACATTGAAAATTTTCAGTTCACAAAATTTGGCAAGCCACTAATCTAGTCTTAGTCCTAGACATCATCTTTCTAGCTGATAACAAAACAAAGCTAAAAGAAAAGAAAGGAAAAAAACACTAAACCGTCTAAGGAAACCTAAGGCAAATTGGCATCCCGCATTGCCTACTATAAACAAAACAACAAGAAGAAATTCCATATGGATTCTATGGGTTAAACTAGCTTCCCACTTCTCAATCTTCACTTGGATCGTCGGGGGTCGAGCTAGGGAGCCGTCCCCTACTAGAAGAACTACTGTCATCCTAACGGACACACTGGCTGAGATACTCTCTCACAGTCAATCTTGTCACGTCCCAAAGGATATCCTAAACGTGGCAGTCCGCCGTACACAATATTAAAGCCTAGGAATGACCGCCTCAGTCATGCGAAGACTTCCATATTATGTACAAGGCGTCTAACACATAGAGGAGACACATTGGAGAGATACATTTTATATTGATACAACTTGAGTAACAACGTAAAAGAAATACAATTCACTATACTTCAGCTACAAATCACTATACTTCAAATACGAATCACTATACTCCAAATACAAATCATCAAAAGATTCTACTACATAAAACTATTACAAGGCAAATCATAAAACCTAACTAATAACTTCAAGTATCCTTATTTCCTGTCGGAATCTCAAAGTCATTCTCGGCTCCAACCATTTCGGTCCCTACTTTGCACTCTTGAGATAACCTGTTCATTTAAACATCTATTGGGGTACAAGCTACACTAGCTTAGTGAGAGTTCCCTTAATTTCGTATCATGACAATCAAGTTATAATTCATCCATATGCTATGCATGAACAAACACATGAGCAAACAAGCATATGAATTTCCAGTAGCCATATGTGAATGGATTTATGCCTTCCATTCGGGGTTACGATGGTCCATAGACATGCAACCATAATTCCAATCTTTTTCTCTTGTTGTTTTATTGTAGTTTTATGTGCCTACCCCACATCCGTTAACTTAAGCGATCTCGCATCCTTAATGTTAACAAGGCCCCCTCGCCTTCCACTAATATACTTTTGTCCCACCAAAGGTATATCAGCAATGCAATGTGACTCAACATGTGATATGCATGCACATTTTATTCATATAATCGTGGCATATTGATTATGTAGGTTAAAAGCGATCATAGGGAATTTCAGACAATTCAAGTCTATGCTAACTCATACAATGATTTTACAATAAGTCCTGCCTCGATATACTTATCATTCATTCAACCAAGATTATACCACAACTCACCACAATTGTCTTTTCCTAATTCTAGTGCAACTAGCTACAAGCACAAGCAAGATAACAAAATAAGAGGAAAACTCACCCAGCCATTGGATCACCGGTCTCTTAGTAAAAGTAATCCGGTGGTAGGGAATCGTCGATGTCGGGATCACCTAAAAAGGAAAAAATACTCTAATAAGTATTTCAACTCAAACTAATCCAAACGATCTTATACAAACTATTAAATTCGTAATTCTCGTCCTAAGCAGGAATTCCAACTTAAAATGGCTATAACTTGGTCATTTTAACTCGGAATTTCGTAAATTATATATCAATTTCTATCTACTTCGAAAGATCTATCTAATTCTAATATTGTTTTCAAGTTTTGAAAATATTTAAGTCGTGAAACAGAGGGATCAGATCTGATCGGTAACGATCTCCGTTTTTGAAAAATAGCCTTGTAATTGTTTGAAATGTTTCTATTTGATATTTCAAGTATACATGAAATATGAATGATTTCCTAACACGAATGACATGAGATGAGTTTAATGCATGCATGATTTTGACAATTTTTACTAAAAGGAATTTTTTTTTTAGAAACTTTTTATTTGTAAGACTCCATGGCTTTCTACTTTCAAGAAAACTAGTTTCCTAACTTTGATCATTTCCATTTGTTTTGGATTTATTTCTTAAGAAATCCTTGTTAAAATTGAGTCTTCATTATATCTATTACTTGTTACCTTCATTTCTACATAAAAATTTCCATTTTACACTTTGTAACCATGTTTTCAAGAAAGGTTGATTCCAAAATCCGAATTTTGTGTAAATTAGTTTTTAAGTGATTCCTTTAAGTAAAAATCATTTGATATTTAGAAAATTAGGGCTCAACCATACATAACCACTAAGGACTTCACTTTTTCATAAAAATTTGCATTTTACACTTTGCAAATATGTTTTCAAATAGGATTTACTCAAAAATCCGAATTTTAAAAATCCACTTTTTGAATGATTCCTTTGGGAAAAACTTGTTTAATGCATTAAAATTTAAGACTTCACTATACCTACTACTTAAGGACTTCATTTAATACATAAAACTTTTATTTTGAACTTGGATAATAGGTGTTTTCATGAGCATCATCCAAAGTTACGAATTTTACAAGTTGACTACTAACTCAAAATTTTCCATCTTGATCCTACTTTTTGTTTTACACATTAATCTCATCAAAACTCATTTCAACTTATAAAAATCACTACTTAATGATACCTATTACCTATACCCTTCATTCTTCACATAAAACATGAGTTTTGGAGTTGATAAATGGGATTTCAAAATTAGTCTTGGTTGAGATCCGAATTTACAAAATTCATTTTTGGTCATATCTTTTGATAAAATCTATCTAAACTTATGAAAACCCATTCCTTACATATCCTATCTTAAGAGCCTTTCATATCTTGAATAAAAACTTCATTTTTGAGTTGGAAAACATGTTTTTAAAATATGCCTTGGCCAAAATCCGAAAATAGAATTTTGTCTTGAAAATTAATCTTTGAAAATCATCTTTGAACCATATAAAATGAAGTCTTGATGATATATATACATTAAGCCTTCATTATCTTAAGTAAAAATTTCATTTTGGCACTTGGAAAGTGGTTTTTAAATAGAGGTCTTGCCAAAATACGAATTTCACTATTTTTGTTTGAGTTCAAAACCAAGATCTACACTTAATATGAATATAAATATAAAAGAAATCCATAGTAGTAAACTATAAACTCATAGATCTAAACTTTACTCATCAAAATCATTCATTCATGTTATCTGTTCCCTAAGCCCTTCATTTTAAATGAAAAATATACATTTTAAAGTAGAAAAATAACTTTTCTAAATATGGTTCATTTTTCATCCAAATTTTAAAAAATGATTTTTGTTGAAAATAAAATAGATCTTGAGCTTTCTAAAACATTCCTACTATTATCATGCTATTACAAGTTGTTCATGAACATAAAACAAAAGTCTAATGCATTTTATGAACTCAAAACACTAGATGTCACGCCCCATAGGGTACCCTAAAGTAACAGTCCGCCACATACCATATAAGATTCCCGCATTACCGCCTTAGCCTTTCGAGAGCCTTATATAGATGTAAGGCGTACCTTTACAACAACAGAGTACAAGTCCAAATGGAGATAAAAGCTTAATTTGGCATGCATTAGCAGTAGGATATCATTCATGAAACATAAATAAACATTACATAATCTAAGGGGCATTCCCCCGCAAAAGAATAATTAATGGTCATATATAGTCATCCAAGTCTTAGAAGTTTCCTATGGAAGTCTAATACAAAAAAACCAACTTCTAGGGGAAACTCCTAGCTTCTGTACCTGTACAGCCAGGTCTCGCCGCCTAATCCACAAATGGGAAAGCTGCAAAAGGAATGGACTGTAGGGACGTAAGCTGATAAGATCATATTTTATACAAATTTTGATAATCAAAAGAGCTAGAATGGATATTTGTTTTGATTAAATTTTATGTTTCAGGACTAATTTGGATAAAGAAATCAAAACAAGAAAATTTGAATTGAAAAGAGGAAAAATTGAAGTCAAGGTCGGCAATCCATCATTGAAAGCCGCCGGTTTTTAGACGGCGTAAAATCCAAGGCCGTTGCAGCACAGAACTGAAACATCACCAGCTTTGAAGGAGTTACATTATAAGCCGGCATGAAAGCCGCTGGCTTTGAGACAGTGTACATGGAAGAATTGAAGAGACATGAAGACATGAAACGCTTAGATGAAAATGAAGCAACACATCTATTTGAATGCCTACGCCGGTGTCAAAGCCGCCGGCTTTAGGACGGCGTTCGTTATAAATCTGCCAACGCTTCATTTCTGACTATATACGCCGGCTAGATCTACATTCAAAGCCGCCAGCGTTGAAGCAGCCTACATTGTAACTGATATTGAAGGCTGCCAGTGCACTGCCTGCGCAAAGGACAATTTGAAGATACGCAGCCGGCGTAGGATCCATAACGGCCGGCGTACATTGAGAAACAGCAAAGTTCATTGAATGCTTTTCACGAAATTTTTCCTATAAATAGGGGGTCTTCCCCTCACTTTCAGAATCATCCAAGCATCCAAGAATACATTCCACATTCCAAGTAGCTCTAGAATATTTAGAATTAGGCATTTCATAAGAGATTTTGAAGAGATATTTGAAGTTATACAAGATTTGCAAGTGAAGATTTAGTATTTTGAATTGGTGATTTCTAATCTTATTCTTTTTATGCAATTCATATACTTGATATTCTGATCATAATGAATCATTTGCAATTTCTTATTTGATTGTTGAATCATCATCATGAGTAGCTAAATCCTTTTTGTGGGAAGTTGATGAAGCTTTAAACATGCTAAGATTTTTGAATCCATGTTATGAGATATTTAGAATCATGAAATATTCATATTGAATTCTGATTATTCATCATGTTTTGGTGTATAAGAATTCTAATAACTCGGAAGGGAAATTAGTGTTCACATGAATTCATAAATTGAGATTAAATTGCAATTGCGGAAGCGGCGTAGTTTAATCTAGTTTAGAAATTGTCCATGAATATTAATGCAATGTTTTATGTTGATTTCTCACTAAGGAATTAGGAGATTTTAATATAAAGTATTAGTCAATTATAGAATCGGGAGATTTATAATTGTAATTTTGATTCCACTAATGATTTATTTAATGGAAGTTATTGAATTGTTTTGTGGTTTAAAAGGTTTTCAAACTTTGTTTTTAAATCTTGATAATTTCTTATGAATATTCATGAATCTAATTATCATTATAACATGAGTTCAAGTTGATTGGCAATAGTTTAAAGTGGATTCTGCTCCTTCCCACACTTTTCACCATATTCCTCTCTTTAAAAAGCTCATTGCATTCATATAGATAATTAGTTAGATAGTTTAACTTAATCATCTCTAAAAGATCAATTGCCTAGATATTAGTATTAGTTGATAATTGTCTAGTAGTTAGTAAATCTTCGTGGGATCGACACTTTATTCATGCTATATTACAATAGAAGACCTAGTACGCTTGCTAGAAATATGCTTTAAAATCCAATACTAATCAGAGCACATCAAGTTTTCTGGCGCCGTTGCCGGGGATTTATTAATATTAGACTAACTTCAGCTTTGCTAGTAGTTTAGGTTTGAATTAAGTTTGAAAATTTTCCTTTTCTCTTTGCAGGTTTTATGCGAAGAAGTAGAAGTGCTGAAATCCTACCTTTAGATCCAGAAATCGAAAGAACCCTGCGACAACAGAGAAGAAGGAACCAAAGAAGAGGAGCAATGGTAGAAAATCAAGATGACAACAACCAATTGCAACCAGCTGCTCCAAGGGCAATTCGAGATTATACGGTGCCTACAATTCAAGATCCCGCCATACGAATGCCCACTGTGGAGGCAAACAATTTCGAGCTTAAACCGTCCCTATTCAAATGGTTGAATCACATCAATTTGGGGAATATCCAAATGAGACGCCGGATGAACACTTTGCCAAATTTCTTCAATACACCAACACTGTCAAACTCAATGGTGTAAGAAACGAAGTCATTCGACTTTAGCTTTTCCCTTTCTCTCTTAGGGATAAAGCTTTGGCATGGTACAACTCCCAACCTCCAGATTCGATCACTACATGGGCTGATCTGACAAAGAAGTTTTTGAAGAGATTTTTCCCTCCAACAAGAACCGCCAGATTAAGAAATGAAATTTCCAACTTCACCAAATTTCCTGGAGAATCATTATATGATGCTTGGGAAAGATTTAAAGAGGTGGTCAGAAAGTGTCCACACCATGGTTTACCCGATAATCTACTAATTGAAAATTTCTACCTCAGTCTTGATGAAGCTTTAAGATCATTAGTAGATGCTACATCAGGTGGATCACTAATGGGGAAGACATATGAGGAAGCTAGTGAGATTATTGAAGAATTAGCTTCTGCTGCTCATAATTGGAGTTGTGAAAGAACAAGATCTAAAGTAGCATCTTTGGAAGACAAAGAAGATATATCACAACTCAAAGCTCAAATGGCTACCCTCATCACTCAAGTAAGTAAACTCACAACTACGAATACTTCCAATCAAAAACAACAAGTGTTTTGTTGTGAGATTTGCTCAGGACCACACTCCTCTTTTGAGTGTCCACATGGATCATCTTCAAATGATGAGCAGCTTAATTATGTGGGAAATTTCCAAAAAGGCAATTTTGGAAACACATATCATCCTAATATGCGAAATCATCCAAATCTTTCATATCGGAATGATGCCAATGTTCTAAAGCCACCACCTGGTTTCCAAGGACAAGGATTTGTGAGAAATGCCCCACCTCAACAGCAAATTCAAACATCCACTGATGCATTACTGAGGGATTTCATTGTTACCACAACAAATTCACTCAACAATCAGAATGCAATCATTCAAGATTTGCAAGGGAAGCTCCATCAGCTTGCACAACAAGTGAGTAATAGACCATCTGGGTCTTTACCAAGCAACACGAGGAGAATCCCAAGTCTGTAAATGCAATCACATTGAGAAGTGGAAAGGAGATTGCTCAGGTTGAGGAAACTATTAAAGATGAAGAGGAAATTCCACCACAAAATAACAAAGGGAAACGAAAGATGGAGGAAACTATTCAAAAACCACCTGAGGTGAAACCATATGTTCCTCCCGTTCCTTTCCAGGAAGATTAAAGCAACAAAAGCTTGATGAGCAATTTTCAAAATTCCTGGATGTCTTCAAAAAGCTGCACATCAACATTCCATTCTTAGAAGTAATTCAAGGAATGCCTTCCTATGCCAAATTCATCAAAGAATTGCTGTCTAACAAAAGGAAGATTGATGGAAATGTGATACTCACTGGAGAATGTTCCATGATCCTACAGAAACAAACAACCAGTCTGCCCACTAAGCTCTGAGATCAGGGAAGTTTTACTGTTCCTTGCACCATTGGTGATTGTTATTTTGATAAAGTTTTAATTGATTCTGGTGTAAGTATCAACTTAATGCCTTCATCAATATTTTAAAAACTTGGATTAGGAGATTGCAAAGATACACATGTAACTTTGCAACTTGCTGATAGAAGTGTAAAATACCCTAGGGGTATTGTAGAAAATGTCCTAGTTAAAGTTGACAAATTCTTTTTCCCTGTGGATTTTGTAGTGCTTGACATGGATGAAGATAGGGAAGTTCCCATGATCTTGGGCAGACCGTTCCTTGCAACAGGAAAGGCACTAATTGATGTGGAACAAGGGCAACTTACATTACGGGTGATGGATGAATAGGTTACTTTCAATGTCTAAGAGGTAATGAAGAAATTTGATGATACCGATGCCTGTTACACCATCAATACCATTGATGAGCTAGTTTCTGAATCACTTGAGGAACAAACTGGTATAGAGACTATTGAGTCCGTATTGAGAGACGTGGACAATTGGAGTGATGATGAAGAGGATGAAGAAATACTAGAAGATGTACCTGTAAACCCCGGAAATTCTCAGTAGCTAGAAAACCCCAGGAGTTGGAAACGAAACCTTAATCCGATCAGATTGAGTTTAGTGAATGGAGCTTAGGAACCCTAAATCCGGCTTTCCTTTGGTTTCATAGTAAAATAAATATTATGGAGTAAATGAATTTGAATTGTTGTTCCAAAGTACATTTCAAACCTTTGAAAGTTTTAAATTCGGGAATTTTTCAATTCCGGGCCTTCCCGAGCCCAATTACGGAAAAGCGTGCCCCGGGCCACGGATTCAGAAAAATGTTTCGGAATATTCGTTAGAACCGTAATTTTATAAGGATTCCAAAAATATCAATTTCATAATTTTCTGAGCTATAAAAATTACAGTTATAGCTTTTCCCGTGTTTTCGGAATAACCGGTAAAGTAGATGTCTTGTCTAATATTCACAAGTACAACCTACACTACACACTACCCATACCTTATTCTTACATCCTTACAACTACTCATTTCAATTTTCTTTTCCAAGAAATTTTTTCTTTTAAATAATCATTACATTTATTATATTTTCATTTACTAAATTACAAATTTCATTTTTTTTTCAAAACTCTACACACACACACACATATGGCCGGCGCCCCTCCCTCAATTTCTCCCTCTCATTTGATTATTTTTACTCCTTTTATTAAAGCTAAACCCTAAATTATTTGATATATAAACTAAATGTTCTCTCTCTCTCCTCATTTCTTTCATTTCAATTTTTTTCAAAAGAGATCAAAACCCTCTCTTCTCTCCCTCCTCATTGCCGAGCACTCCCCTTCCCCATTCCCTCACATTTTCAACTTTGTTCTTCTCCATTTCACTTCAAGACTCCATTGGTATGTGTATGTAAGCCTTGTTTCTTCCTTTCTTGTAATGGCAAAGATATATCTTGTGTGTTTTCTCATTTAATCCCAATGAGCTCATGCTAGGGACATGAAAACACATGAACAAGAATATCAAGCCCTCACAAGACATGGATCTAATGTTAGATGTGTTTTTGTTAAGATCTCATCTTGTTCATGCATGTAAAGTAGTGATCTTGTACATATATTGTTGTTCATGCCATGAGATCCATGCTTTATATATCATATGTAGTAGATCTAAGGTTTAGACATTCACAACTTCATGTACATGCATGATCATAGGTTCATTTTGTTTTATATGCTTTGATGATCATAAAAATGAAGTCTTGTTCATGTATATAGATGTTAGATAGTATATCTCCACATATAGGTGGCAAGAACATTGAAAAAGGAAGGACTTTGTTAGATATGAAAAGTTGAAAATTCGGATGAAATGGAAACCCTACCTTAAAGACCTCCAAAATCAACTTTAAACTCATATTTCATAAGAAAAATGGAGGGTATGTGTAATAGACATGTTAAAGGAATTATTTTCATGAGTTTAGAGGAGTTTAGGCATAATAAAAATAAGGAAAACAAGAGGTGAAGTTAGAATGAAAAATGTTGACTTTAAATGTGTAGTCAAATTCGTAACTTTGTGTAATGCCTAAATAAACATTTAGTATTTAAGTCTAAAATGGATGTTTTATAAGCTAAATGAAGTCCTTAGATAATGTATACATTGAAGCTCCAATTTTTAATGCATTAGACAAGGTTTCCCTTAAGAAAAATGTAAGAAAAGGAAATTTGGAAAATTCGGATTTTCACAAATAGCTTATTTAAAAACATGTTTACCAAATGAAAAATGTAAATTTTTATGCATGAATGGAGGCCATGACTATTATAGACTTTGAGAACCTATTTTTTTGTTAAATAATAAGTAGATTACAAGATTAAAAACCAAAGAAACCCTAAGGAGTATAATGTGGGAAAATAGCTTCTTAGAATTAGTCTTTATGAGACTTTCCCCAACACTTAGGAGTTCCTAAGAGTTATTACTACAAAAAATCATCATGACCATGCACATATTGAGTTCATTACATGGCATACACATTAGTAGTTCATTCCTAAATCATTCATGCATGAATCACCAACTAGGAACATTTCTTATCAAAAGCAAAGCACATTTTCAAAGTTGGATCAATTGCGGAACAGAACTGATCCCACTGTTCCGTGACCCTATTATTTTCAAAACTTGGATTTAATACTTGAAATAGATAGATCTTTCAAAGTAGATGAAGATCGATATAAAGTTTGCGAAATTCCGAGTTAAAATGACCAAGTTATGGCCATTTTAAGTCGGGACTTCCGAAAATAGCGAGAAATCCGAATTCAACTAGTCTAGATATATAGTTTGATTTAATTACATGGTAAGAATCTCATTAGGATTATTCTTGATTGGTAGGTGATTCCGAGCAGGACGACACTCTACCTCCCGATTATTATTATTAAGAAGTTTGGTGTCCAATGGCCGAGTGAGTTTACTTCCACTCTCAATTAATGCTTGTGATTGTAATGTAGTGGCATTAGTGATGTAGGCAAAGATAAAAGAAATTGTATAAGCATGTGGGGTATATGGGAATTATTTATGTTGTTGATTGTTGAGATGTGAAATGGAGTTTAAGGTATATCGAAACCGGGTGTTAAGATATTGACTGCTTTACTAGTATTTATGATAAATGTCTGTGAATATTGTTGGTCACTTAAAAGAATTGAATTAATGACTATTCAACTCCGACTATAAATTGAATTCATTCATGTCACGATGGGGTTGGAGCATTCGCATTGTTGGTTAATCGTGATCCATAAAACGACTTGTTGGTTAATCGTGATCCATAAAACGACTTGTTGGTTAATCGTGATCCATAAAACGAATTATTATTAGTTGACCGTGAGCTTAAACGGCGTCGTACCGCAGGATTCGTTAATCTGCTAACCCGGGATGGAGGGCGCAAGTCCATCCACATATGATTTCCGGTTGGTATATGTTTGCTGAATACATTTGTTTGATGCATACACTTGCCTGAATAATTACTTGTTTGACTGAAGTATGTTTAATTGCGTTATGGAAGTATTGCTCACTAAGCTAGTTAGCTTACCCCCATAGTTTCTATTTTTGCAGCACGACTTTATATGGCTTAGGCCAAGACAGGCTACAGCGCAGGTACCGGAGATAGGAGTTTCCCGTAGAAGTTTAATTCATTCCTTTTTGTATAGACTTCCATTGGAAACTAAGGACTCTGGATGACTGTAATAGACTGTTATTCTTTTGCGGGGGAATGCCCATAGAATTTGTAAACTTTAACATTATGCGTTTTGATTTATCATCTATGGCTAATGAATGCCTCGTTAAACTGTTTAACTCCATTTGTTGAAGTATTCTATTGTCGTAAAGGAACGCTTTACATCTACTTAAGACCTTCGAAGGCCCGGGTAGGGAACTCGAAAGTCTTACTTAGTATGTGGCGGACTGTTACGTTTAGGATACCCTACGGGGCGTGACAGTACCAATGATCAAAACCAGATATTATGAATCTTTGGGTACAAATGAGCAGAAGCAAGTTCCATCTTTAATGCAACCACCGACCTTGGAACTAAAACCACTTCCTGACCATATGAAGTATGCTTTTCTTGGAATTGGCGATACTTTGCCAATTATCATTTCATCTGCATTGACAGATAGACAAGAACAACAGTTGATTGATGTGTTGAAAAAGCACAAAGAAGCAATCGGATGGACCATTGCTGATATCAAGGGTATTAGCCCTACCATTTGCACTCACAAAATCCTCATGGAAGTTGAGTGTAAACCTACAGTTCAACCACAAAGGAGACTCAACCTGACACTTAAAGAAGTTGTCAAGAAAGAAGTTTTGAAGCTGCTTGATGCAGGTATCATCTATCCTATCTCTGATAGTAAATGGGTTAGTCCGGTTCAAGTAGTGCCAAAGAAAGTTGGTATGACTATAGTGAAGAATGAGCAAAATGAATTGATTCCTACTCGTACTGTGACTGGATGGAGAGTTTGTATTGATTACAGGAAGTTGAACGATGCCACTCGAAAAGATCACTTTCCACTTCCCTTCATTGATCAGATGTTGGAGAAACTTGCTGGGCATGATTATTACTGTTTTCTTGATGGATATTCTGGATACAATCAGATCTCTATTGCACCTGATGATCAAGAGAAAACAACATTCACTTGTCCTTATGGCACATTTACCTTTAGGAGAATGCCTTTTGGACTTTGCAATGCACCTGCTACATTTCAGAGGTGTATGATGGCTATATTCTCATATATGCTTGAGAATTTTATCGAGATCTTTATGGATGATTTTTCAGTCTTTGGAAAGTCATTCGATCTATGTCTTGAGAATTTAGCCTCGGTTCTACAAAGATGCAAATATACCAATCTGATCCTGAATTGGGAAAATTGCCACTTCATGGTTAGAGAAGGGATAGTGTTGGGTCACAAAATTTCATCAAGAGGAATTGAAGTGGATAAAGCCAAAGTGGAGATTATTGAGAAGTTACCACCACCCACGACTGTTAAAGGAGTCAGAAGTTTTCTTGAACATGCTGGCTTCTACAGACGATTCATCAAGGACTTCTCCAAAATTTCCAGACCTCTTTGCAACCTTCTGGAAAAAGACGCGGTGTTCAATTTTGATGACAAATGTCTGCAGGCATTCAAATTATTAAAGGAAAAGCTCATTTCCACACCAATGATCATTGCGCCAGACTGGGAGCTTCCTTTCGAACTTATGTGTGATGCCAGCGACTTTGCAGTTGGAGCGGTACTTGGTCAGAGACGAGGTAAGATCTTTCATGTTATATACTATGCAAGTAGAACACTAAATGAGTCCCAAAGAAATTATGCCACTACTAAGAAAGAGCTTTTAGCTATTATCTTTGCATGTGATAAATTTAGGCTTTATCTGATAGGTTCTAAAGTTGTAGTATACACTGACCATGCAGCTCTCAAGTATTTGTTTGCTAAAGCTGATGCAAAACCTAGGTTGATTAGATGGGTTTTACTACTGCAAGAATTTGATCTTGAAATTAAAGATAAAAAGGGAACTGAAAATGTTATTGCTGACCATTTGTCTAGACTTGAATTTGATAGTCTAGACATTCCCATCAATGAGAAGTTCCCTGATGAACAATTACATGCAGTAGAGATTCTAGATTTGCCATGGTATGCTGATATTGTGAATTATTTGGTTAGTAAGATTATCCCATATGGTTTATCATATCCTCAAAAGAAAAAGTTTTTGCATAATGTAAAATACTATTTTTGGGATGAACCATATCTGTTTAAAAAATGTGCTGACCAAATAATTAGAAGATGTGTGCCTGAATCTGATCAGCTTAGCATTTTAGAACACTGTCATTCAAGGGAAGCAGGAGGACACTTTGGTGTTCAAAGGACTGCAGCAAAAGTATTGTCATCTGGATTTTATTGGCCTAACTTGTTTCGTGACTGCAGGAATTTCATTATGTCATGTGCTCAATGTCAAAGGATAGGTAAACATTTCTAAACGACGAATTGCCACAAAACAATATTTGGTAATGAGCTTTTCGATGTTTGGGGATTGACTTTATGGGTCCTTTTCCCTCATCTTTTTCAAATAAATACATACTTTGGCAGTTGATTATGTTTCAAATGGGTGGAAGCTGTTGCTTTACAAACAAATGATGCTCGAGTAGTTTGAAATTTTTGAAAAAGAATATTTTTACCAGATTTGGTGTGCCCAGAGCTATATTAGTGATGGGGGGTCTCATTTTTGTAAACAGGCAATTTGAAAAACTTTTGGCAAATACGGTGTTACAATAAAGTAACTACCCCCTATCATCCACAAACAAGTGGGCAAGTTGAAGTTTCTAATAGGGAGATAAAAAGAATTTTGGAAAAAAACAGTTAATGCATCAAGAAAGATTGGTCTTCAAAATAGATGATGCATTATGGGCTTACAGGACTGCTTTTTTAAACCCCTATTGGAATGTCCCCATACATGCTTGTTTTTGGTAAATCATGTCAATCTTCTGTTAGAACTTGAGCACAAGGCATTTTGGGCTATAAAATTCCTTAACTTTGATGAAAAAGCTGCAGGTAAAAACAGATTGCTTCAATTGAATCAGCTGGAAGAATGGAGAAATGAGGCATTTGAAAGCGCTCGTATCTATAAGGAACGAGCAAAGAAATGGCATGATAAGAAACATCATCAACGAGAATTTTTTCCTGGATAAAAAGTTTTACTTTACCATTCTCGTTTGAAGTTGTTTCCTGGGAAAATTACGGTCAAGATGGTCGGGACCGTTTGAGATAGGAAGAGTTTTTCCATATGGAGCGGTTGAATTAAAAGACTGAGGATAATCGGACTTTTAAAGTGAATGGGAACTGCTCAAGCATTTTTTGGAGGGGGAAATCTTGACAGTACTACTACTGTCATGAATCTCAAGGAACCATGATCAGGTCAGGAAAGTCGGGCTAAGCGACTTAAACTAAGCGCTTCTTGGGAGGCAACCCATGTCTAATTTTAGAGTAATTTTTATTTGTTTTGTTTTTAACTAACTTAGCTATTAGTGCGGCAGGATATATATATATATAGTAATTAAAAAAAAAAATTTAAAAGGCTAAAGGCTGGCTCAAGGCTGCCAACCTTGAGCAAGCTCTGAGAAAACAAGGAAGGCCGGCTCAAAGCCGCCGGCTTAGTGCCGGCCGTAAAAGTCAGTACGGAGTGGTGAGCACGCAATTTAGGCCGGCTGGGAAAAGGTCTACGTGCCGGCTTATATGCCGGCGCGTTGGAGTACAAAATTTACGCTGGCAAGGGAAGGTGAAGGCCGCCGGCTTAATGCCGGCGTATATTGCAGATTTCTTGGTTTCTGAAAAATTCCCGATCAAGGCCGGCATCTGGGATTTAAAGCCGCCAGCTTTATGCCGGCGTATACATTTAGGCCGGCAGCGTAAATCGAAGCGGCCAGGCTTTGAGCCTGGTATGTAATTTTTCCACTTACACTGGCTGTAAGCCGCGGCTTACATTGCAGATATGCCGGCGTACATTATGCAGAAGCTTAAAAAAGGTACGAATCTTCTCTGTCTCTTTCATTCATCCATTCTACTCTCTCTCAATCACTCTCAATCAGCCAACTCCATCCCTAGTTCATCATTCCTTTGAAATTAATCCATCCATCAAGTAAGTTATCAATTCCTTTATTTGTTATGCTTTGTTCAAATCCGTTTTGCGCATTGTTAGATGAATCTGTAATATGGGTTTGATTATTGTCTTTAATCTTGATAACGCATTTTGAGGATTTGATTGTCTGAATGAACTTTGCTATGCTATTGAAGTATTTTTGTTCCATATATTGTATTGCAAGATTGTAATGAAAGATCATGATTACTATCAGATTGAAAAATGGTTTCTTGAGATAGGGAAATTTGAATTTCGAAAATTGGGACTAATTGGAATTGATAATACAAGCTGCTGGATTTGTGATTCTTGTTATGTTTAGTAACTTTAATTCTTGCATTGTGCTCAAATTTGCCCAGAATTGAAAGAGGAATTGGATTTGTGCTCAATTTTATAACAATTTCAGTATAAAATTGATTTTGGGACAAAAAGGAAAAATTTTTGAAAATCAATTTTATTTGAAAAATTTGAAAATTCCAACGTTCAATTCTGAGCTGGCAAGCCTAAGCTGCCAGCTTTGATAGTAATATGCAAGTGTAAATGATCCATGCAATTCATTAGTTGATTGGTTTCAATTAGTTATATGTATTGATATCCAAATGTTAAAAAACATGTTTTAGGCATATATCAGAAATTTTGCATTCCTTAATACTAATTGAATTCAAATTATTTGCAGGATGCCCCAAAACAAAAAACGACCAAGAACGGGTGGATGCTTCTACATCGGGCTCAGAAACCCGAAATCTGCTGTCCAGTCAGCAATACGCCAAGGACAAAAGAAAAGGCTGGTCAAGAACGACTTTATAATATCTCAGTATTTAGACTGGTGCTTGCTGGATGAGTTCAATTGGTAGACAGAATTGAGAGATTATTCAAGATCCAGCATGGCTGAGATTGTTTGACCTTCGGGAGCCTGCTTACAAGAATCTGCAGAGAATCTTGTCTACGGTAAAAATATCCAGACCGTGAGGAGTCCACCTTCCAGTTCCAGGCCTTAGACAGATACGGGAAGTAAAATTGAAGCAGATAGGCCATATTATGGGACTGTATGATAGTGAAGAGGAGAACAGGACTTTCCAAACAGTTGGCCAGAGGACATGACACAGGAGGCTTACTGGGCCACCTAGTTGGTCCTGGATCAAACGAGCATTTTGTCCCATCAAAGTCACTGGCCACGTCATTCCGTGCTGTGAGCACAAGCTCCTCCAACATTATTGTACACACCCTGAGCTGCAAGAAGAGAGTCACAGCAAGGTGACTACATTTGATATGTTCTACCTGTTTGGCCTTATTAGAGTTACAGGATTGACATCGGGTGGAGGTAGCAAATTTTATATACGGCAGGCTGAGGACACGAGGACCCGAGGCCTGGTTGTGGAGGCTACATCACTCGGTTATTGAAGGGGATGAATATTTTTGAGCCTCCATAGGATGACGAGGTGTATGAGCGTAAGAGGATCACATCTGCACCATTTAAAGGCTGGGGATTGCTGAAAAACCCCAGGCCAGCACCGCCACCGGTATTGGAGGAGGTTGAGTTCCAAGATATTTTTCCTGGAGACGTCCCATTTGAGATGCCATCTACATCTGCTCTACCTCCTCCTACAGGCACTTCATCGGCTTACGGCATGGACCAGCTTAGGCTGGATGTAGAAGAATTGAAGCGCCAGAACAAGGAGCTCAGAGATAGTCATGAGCAAGAAAGGAAGAAAAATAAGAAATTCAGAAAGACTATCTTTGATGCGCTGAAGACGGCCATCTGCTGCATTAGCCCAGAGACAGGGGCTGGCATGACCTATCAGACTTCATCTGAGTCTCATCACTCAGATAGGCTCAGTTCAGAGCATACTCAGACAGCCAGTCCAGGAACTACTGCAAGACACACACCTGAGGGCAGCAGTAGACAGAGCCCGGGGCCAGAGGAGCTAGAGACCCTGCTAGCTCTTATTTGATCTTATTTGATGTCTATATATTTTTATTATTGGCCTGTATATTTATTGAGTACCCAAGTTCTGTGGGTGAACTCATTTATTATTTTTCTGCTTTTATTTTGTTTTTTTTTTGTTTTGTTTTTTTTGTAGTGATTACAGGAATCGAGCAAAGCAAATCTCTTGCAATGCAAAATTTGATGATTATGAATCAATGACTTCAAGGAAGTATCCAATTCATTTTTATTCCTTTCCTCTGTTTTATTTGTTGAAAACAGTGAGGTAACTATTTGATTGAAGTGTGGGGGAAGGGATAGAATCACATGAAGTGATGAAATGATGAATATGATCTGTTTTGCTGTTGTTTATATTGACAAATCTCCACCTTGTATTTTTGGTTTGAAAGCAAAATATGAGGAAATTCTGTCAAATTTTTTTCAAAAATCTCTTGAAATTGGAGATAGTACAAAGCAAAGAATGAAAATCAATGAAATTGACTTGTGAAAGTATCTTACTCACCTACTTGTGATTGGTTTACTAAGTTAAAATTAAGTTGTAAAATCCTTAAGGAACAAGTTTACTTTATTTTTAACTTTGGAATTGGAAATTTAAGAGCTGGTCGAGTCCTTTTGTTGAAAAATAAACAGGTCTACTTCTTGGAAATTTTAATTTGTATATTTTCTTTGAATTTTAACACTTGGTGAAAGAGGTAGAAGAAACTTTTAAACTTAGTGATCCTTCATAAAAATAAGTCTTTGATATTGTATGCATTCAAAAGAAAGAAACAAGCATAGCCACTACTCCTCTGACTTGAAATATTGAGTTATGAGTATCTGAACTTGAATGTTAAAGTGAGGAAGAGTTCTTAGGGGTATTTTGAAACCTGGTCACTTAGGTGATGAGCCTGGGATGTGCCGACTCAATGAACTCACTGTAACGAGAAGGGAAGAATGGCAAAAGTTCAATTCATGAGCTTTGAAAAACAAAAAGATGAGGCAAAAACCTCCCAAAAAGAAAATAAATGCTTGAGAAAGAAAAAGTAAAATGAATGCAAAATATGTAAAGGAAGGAGACTTATAATAAAGAAGGAGAAATTCTAAGGAAAAAGTAGATACCACATGCTTTCATTTTGTGTTACTTAGAATATATATAAGTTAGAAATCCAAAGAAGTTTAAATGAGTATTTTTCCTTAGTGGATTGAGTATTTGCTTTTGAATAGAAAGTTCTTTTGTTAAAAGTTGAGATTAAAACTTGTTTTGTATGGATTAACTCCTAAATTTTGATTATAGTACTCCAATTACAAGAAATTGGTATGGTTAGAGCTATAGATACAAAAGAAACAAGTTAAAGAAGTTGAGATTTAAATAGAAAAGTGTACTATCTATAAAGAGATTTCATTTTATTCTTCATTTTGCTTGAGGACAAGCAAAAGTTCAAGTGTGGGGGAATTGATAAGATCATATTTTATACAAATTTTGATAATCAAAAGAGCTAGAATGGATATTTGTTTTGATTAAATTTTATGTTTCAGGACTAATTTGGATAAAGAAATCAAAAAAAAATTTGAATTGAAAAGAGGAAAAATTGAAGTCAAGGCCGGCAATTCATCATTGAAAGCCGCCGGCTTTTAGACGGCGTAAAATCCAAGGCCGTTGCAGCACAGCCAGCTTTGCCCAGCACAAGTTAAACAACATTCAAAGCCGCCTCAAAGCTGCCGGCGTAGAAGATGAAGAAGCCAGCGTAAATGAAGGCCGGCAGCCCAGAACTGAAACATCACCAGCTTTGAAGGAGTTACATTATAAGCCGGCATGAAAGCCGCCGGCCTTGAGGCAGTGTACATGGAAGAATTGAAGAGACATGAAGACATGAAACGCTTGAAGGAAAATGAAGCAACACATCTGTTGGAATGCCTACGCCGGTGTCAAAGCCGGCCTTGGGACGGCGTTCGTTATAAATTGCCCAACGCTTCATTTCTGACTATATACGCCGGCTAGATCTACGTTCAAAGCCGCCGGCGTTGAAGCGGCCTACATTGTAACTGATATTGAAGGCTGCCAGTGCACTGCCTGCGCAAAGGACAATTTGAAGATACGCCGCCGGCGTAGGATCCATAACGGCCGGCGTACATGTGAAACAGCAAAGTTCATTGAATGTTTTCACGAAATTTTTCCTATAAATAGGGGGTCTTCCCCTCACTTTCAGAATCATCCAAGAATCCAAAAACATTCCACATCCAAGTAGCTTAGAATATTTAGAATAGGCATTTCATAAGAGATTTTGAAGAGATATTTGAAGTTATACAAGATTTGCAAGTGAAGCTTTAGTATTTTGAATTGGTGATTTCTAATCTTATTCTTTTTATGCAATTCATATACTTGAATATTCTGATCATAATGAAATCATTTGCAATTTCTTATTTGATTGTTGAATCATCATCCATGAGTAGCTAAATTCTTTTTGTGGGAAGTTGATGAAGCTTTAAACATGCTAAAAATGATTTTTGAATCCATGTTATAAGATATTTAGAATCATGAAATATTCATATTGAATTCTGATTATTCATCATGTTTTGGTGTATAAGAATTCTAATAACTCGGAAGGGAAATTAGTGTTCACATGAATTCATAAATTGAGATTAAATTGCAATTGCGGAAGCGGCGTAGTTTAATCTAGTTTAGAAATTCCATGAATATTAATGCAATGTTTTATGTTGATTTCTCACTAAGGAATTAGGAGATTTTAATATAAAGTATTAGTCAATTATAGAATCGGGAGATTTATAATTGTAATTTTGATTCCACTAATGATTTATTTAACGGAAGTTATTGAATTGTTTTGTGGTTTAAAAGGTTTTCAAACTTTGTTTTTAAATCTTGATAATTTCTTATGAATTCATGAATCTAATTATCATTATAACATGAGTTCAAGTTGATTGGCAATAGTTTAAAGTGGATTCTGCTCCTTCCCACACTTTTCACCATATCCCTTCTTTAAAAAGCTCATTGCATTCATATAGATAATTAGTTAGATAGTTTAACTTAATCATTAAAAGATCAATTGCCTAGATATTAGTATTAGTTGATAATTGTCTAGTAGTTAGTAAATCCTTGTGGGATCGACACTTTATTCATGCTATATTACAATAGAAGACCTAGTACGCTTGCTAGAAATATGCTTTAAAATTCAATACTATACAGCACATCAAGTTTTCTGGCGCCGTTGCCGGGGATTTATTAATATTAGACTAACTTCAGCTTTGCTAGTAGTTTAGGTTTAAATTAGTTTGAAATTTTCCTTTTCTCTTTGCAGGTTTTATGCGAAGAAGTAGAAGTGCTGAAATTCTACCTTTAGATCCAGAAATCGAAAGAACCTGCGACAACAGAGAAGAAGGAACCAAAGAAGAGGAGCAATGGCAGAAAATCAAGATAACAACAACCAATTGCAACCAGCTGCTCCAAGGGCAATTCGAGACTATACGGTGCCTAATTCAAGATCCCGCCATACGAATGCCCACTGTGGAGGCAAACAATTTCGAGCTTAAACCGTCCCTAATTCAAATGGTTGAATCACATCAATTTGGAGGATATCCAAATGAGACGCCAGATGAACACCTTGCCAAATTTCTTCAATACACCAACACTGTCAAACTCAATGGTGTAAGAAACGAAGTCATCCGACTTCAGCTTTTCCCTTTCTCTCTTAGGGATAAAGCTTTGGCATGGTACAACTCCCAACCTCCAGATTCAATCACTACATGGGCTGATCTGACAAAGAAGTTTTAAAGAGATTTTTCCCTCCAGCAAGAACCGCCAGATTAAGAAATGAAATTTCCAACTTCACCAAATTCCCTGGAGAATCATTATATGATGCTTGGGAAAGATTCAAAGAGGCGGTCAGAAATGTCCACACCATGGTTTACCCGATAATCTACTAATTGAAAATTTCTACCTCAGTCTTGATGAAGCTTTAAGGTCATTAGTAGATGCTACATCGGGCGGATCACTGATGGGGAAGACATATGAGGAAGCTAGTGAGATTATTGAAGAATTAGCTTCTGCTGCTCATAATTGGAGTTGTGAAAGAACAAGATCTAAAGTAGCATCTTTGGAAGACAAAGAGAAGATATCACAACTCAAGCTCAAATGGCAACCTCATCACTCAAGTAAGTAAACTCACAACTACAAATACTTCCAATCAAAAACAACAAGTGTTTTGTTGTGAGATTTGCTCAGGACCACACTCCTCTTTTGAGTGTCCACATGGATCATCTTCAAATGACGAGCAGCTTAATTATGTGGGAAATTTCCAAAAGGCAATTTTGGAAACACATATCATCCGAATATGCGAAATCATCCAAATCTTTCATATCGGAATGATGCCAATGTTCTAAAGCCACCACCTGGTTTTCAAGGACAAGGATTGTGAGAAATGCCCACCTCAACAGCAAATTCAAACATCCACTGATGCATTACTGAGGGATTTCATTGTTACCACAACAAATTCACTCAACAATCAGAATGCAATCATTCAAGATTTGCAAGGGAAACTCCATCAACTTGCAACAAGTGAGTAATAGACCATCTGGGTCTTTACCAAGCAACACGGAGGAGAATCCCAAGTCTGTAAATGCAATCACATTGAGAAGTGGAAAGGAGATTGCTCCAGTTGAGGAAACTACTAAAGATGAAGAGGAAATTCCACCACAAAACAACAAAGGGAAACGAAAGATGGAGGAAACTATTCAAAAACCACCTGAGGTGAAATCATATGTTCCTCCCGTTCCTTTTCCAGGAAGATTAAAGCAACAAAAGCTTGATGAGCAATTTTCAAAATTCCTGGATGTTTTCAAAAAGCTGCACATCAACATTCCATTCTTAGAAGTAATTCAAGGAATGCCTTCCTATGCCAAATTCATCAAAGAATTGCTGTCTAACAAGAGGAAGATTGATGGAATGTGATACTCACTGGAGAATGTTCCATGATCCTACAGAAACAAACAACCAGTCTGCCCACTAAGCTCCGAGATCAGGGAAGTTTTACTGTTCCTTGCACCATTGGTGATTGTTATTTTGATAAAGTTTTAATTGATTCTGGTGCAAGTATCAACTTAATGCCTTCATCTATTTCAAAAACTAGGATTAGGAGATTGCAAAGATACACATGTAACTTTGCAACTTGCTGATAGAAGTGTAAAATACCCTAGGGGTATTGTAGAAAATGTCCTAGTTAAAGTTGACAAATTCTTTTTCCTGTGGATTTTGTAGTGCTTGACATGGATGAAGATAGGGAAGTTCCCATGATCTTGGGCAGACCGTTCCTTGCAACAGGAAAAGCACTAATTGATGTGGAACAAGGGCAACTTACATTACGGGTGATGGATGAACAGGTTACTTTCAATGTCTATGAGGCAATGAAGAAATTTGATGATGCCAATGCCTGTTACACCATCAATACCATTGATGAGCTGGTTTCTGAGTCACTTGAGGAACAAACTGGTGTGGAGACTATGGAGTCGTCTTGAGACGTGGACAATTGGAGTGATGATGAAGAGATGAAGAAAACTGGAAGATGTACCAATGATCAAAACCAGATATTATGAATCTTTGGGTACAAATGAGCAGAAGCAAGTTCCATCTTTGATGCACCACCTTGGAACTAAACCACTTCCTGACCATCTGAAGTATGCTTTTCTTGGAATTGGCGATACTTTGCCAATTATCATTTCATCTGCATTGACAGATAACAAGAACAACAGTTGATTGATGTGTTGAAAAAGCACAAAGAAGCAATCGGATGGACCATTGCTGATATCAAGGGTATTAGCCCTACCATTTGCACTCACAAAATCTTATGGAAGCTGAGTGTAAACCTACAGTTCAACCACAAAGGAGACTAACCCGACACTTAAAGAAGTTGTCAAGAAAGAAGTTTTGAAGCTGCTTGACGCAGGTATCATCTATCCTATCTCTGATAGTAAATGGGTTAGTCCGGTTCAAGTAGTGCCAAAGAAAGGTGGTATGACTGTAGTGAAGAATGAGCAAAATGAATTGATTCCTACTCGTACTGTGACTGGGTGGAGAGTTTGTATTGATTACAGGAAGTTGAACGATGCCACTCGAAAGGATCACTTTCCACTTCCCTTCATTGATCAGATGTTGGAGAAACTTGCAGGGCATGATTATTACTGTTTTCTTGATGGATATTCTGGATACAATCAGATCTCTATTGCACCCGATGATCAAGAGAAAACAACATTCACTTGTCCTTATGGCACATTTGCCTTTAGGAGAATGCCTTTTGGACTTTGCAATGCACCTGCTACATTTCAGAGGTGTATGATGGCTATATTCTCAGATATGCTTGAGAATTTTATCGAGATCTTCATGGATGATTTTTCAGTCTTTGGAAAGTCATTCGATCTATGTCTTGAGAATTTAGCCTCGGTTCTACAAAGATGCAAAGATACCAATCTGATCCTGAATTGGGAAAAATGCCACTTCATGGTTAGAGAAGGGATAGTGTTGGGTCACAAAATTTCTGCGAGAGGAATTGAAGTGGATAAAGCCAAAGTGGAGATTATTGAGAAGTTACCACCACCCACGACTGTTAAAGGAGTCAGAAGTTTTCTTGGACATGCTGGCTTCTACAGACGATTCATCAAGGACTTCTCCAAAATTTCCAGACCTCTTTGCAACCTTCTGGAAAAAGATGCGGTGTTCAATTTTGATGACAAATGTCTGCAGGCATTCAATTTATTAAAGGAAAAGCTCATTTCCACACCAGTGATCATTGCGCCAGACTGGGAGCTTCCTTTCGAACTCATGTGTGATGCCAGCGACTTTGCAGTTGGAGCGGTACTTGGTCAGAGACGAGGTAAGATCTTTCATGTTATATACTATGCAAGTAGAACACTAAATGAGGCCCAAAGAAATTATGCCACTACGAAAGAGCTTTTAGCTGTTATCTTTGCATGTGATAAATTTAGGCTTATCTGATAGGTTTCTAAAGTTGTAGTATACACTGACCATGCAGCTCTCAAGTATTTGTTTGCTAAAGCTGATGCAAAACCTAGGTTGATTAGATGGGTTTTACTACTGCAAGAATTTGATCTTGAAATTAAAGATAAAAAGGGAACTGAAAATGTTATTGCTGACCATTTGTCTAGACTTGAATTTGATAGTCTAGACATTCCCATCAATGAGAAGTTCCCTGATGAACAATTGCATGCAGTAGAGATTCTAGATTTGCCATGGTATGCTGATATTGTGAATTATTTGGTTAGTAAGATTATCCCATATGGTTTATCATATCCTCAAAAGAAAAGTTTTTGCATAATGTAAAATACGATTTTTGGGATGAACCATATCTGTTTAAAAAATGTGCTGACCAAATAATTAGAAGATGTGTGCCTGAATCTGATCAGCTTAGCATTTTAGAACACTGTCATTCAAGGGAAGCAGGAGGACACTTTGGTGTTCAAAGGACTGCAGCAAAAGTATTGTCATCTGGATTTTATTGGCCTAACTTGTTTCGTGACTGCAGGAATTTCATTATGTCATGTGCTCAATGTCAAAGGATAGGTAACATTTCTAAACGACATGAATTGCCACAAAACAATATTCTGGTAATTGAGCTTTTCGATGTTTGGGGATTGACTTTATGGTCCTTTTCCCTCATCTTTTTCAAATAAATACATATTGGCAGTTGATTATGTTTCAAAATGGGTGGAAGCTGTTGCTTTACAAACAAATGATGCCGAGTAGTTTTGAAATTTTTGAAAAAGAATATTTTTACCAGATTTGGTGTGCCCAGAGCTATAATTAGTGATGGGGGGTCTCATTTTTGTAACAATTTGAAAAACTTTTGGCAAAATACGGTGTTACACATAAAGTGACTACCCCCTATCATCCACAAACAAGTGGGCAAGTTGAAGTTTCTAATAGGGAGATAAAAAGAATTTTGGAAAAAACAGTTAATGCATCAAGAAAAGATTGGTCTTCAAAATTAGATGATGCATTATGGGCTTACAGGACTGCTTTTAAAACCCCTATTGGAATGTCCCCATACATGCTTGTTTTTGGTAAATCATGTCATCTTCCTGTAGAACTTGAGCACAAGCATTTTGGGCTAAAATTCCTTAACTTTGATGAAAAAGCTGCAGGTAAAAACAGATTGCTTCAATTGAATCAGCTGGAAGAATGGAGAAATGAGGCATTTGAAAGCGCTCGTATCTATAAGGAACGAGCAAAGAAATGGCATGATAAGAACATCATCAAACGAGAATTTTTTCCTGGATAAAAAGTTTTGCTTTACAATTCTCGTTTGAAGTTGTTTCCTGGAAAATTACGGTCAAGATGGTCGGGACCGTTTGAGATTGCAAGAGTTTTTCCATATGGAGCGGTTGAATTAAAGACTGAGGATAATCGACTTTTAAAGTGAATGGGCAACTGCTCAAGCATTATTTGGAGGGGGAAAATCTTGACAGTACTACTACTGTCATGAATCTCAAGGAACCATGATCAGGTCAGGAAAGTCGGGCTAAGCGACTTTAAACTAAGCGCTTCTTGGGAGGCAACCCATGTCTAATTTTAGAGTAATTTTTATTTGTTTTGTTTTTACTAACTTAGCTATTAGTGCGGCAGGATATATATATAGTATTTAAAAAAAAAAAATTTAAAAGGCTAAAGGCTGGCTCAAGGCTGCCAGCCTTGAGCAAGCTCTGAAAAACAAGGAAGGCCGGCTCAAAGCCGCCGGCTTAATGCCGGCGTAAAGTCAGTACAAGTAGTGAGCACCACAATTTAGGCCGGCTTGGGAAAGGTCTAGGCCGCCGGCTTATATGCCGGCGTTGGAGTACAAAATTTACGCTGGCAAGGGAAGGTGAAGGCCGCCTTAATGCCGGCGTATATTGCAGATTTCTTGGTTTCTGAAAATTCCCGATCAAGGCCGGCATCTGGGATTTAAAGCCGCCAGCTTTATGCCGGCGTATACATTTAGGCCGGCAGCGTAAATCGATAAGCGGCCAGCTTTGAGCTCTTGGTATGTAATTTTTCCACTTACACTGGCTGTAAGCCGCCGGCTTACATTGCAGATATGCCGACGTACATTATGCAGAAGCTTAAAAAAGGTACGAATCTTCTCTGTCTCTTTCATTCACCATTCTCACTCTCTCTCAATCACTCTCAATCAGCCAACTCCATCCCTAGTTCATCATTCCTTTGAAATTAATCCATCCATCAAGTAAGTTATCAATTCCTTTACATTTGTTATGCTTTGTTCAAATCCGTTTTGCGCATTGTTAGATGAATCTGTGACTATGGGTTTGATTATTGTCTTTAATCTTGATAACGCATTTTGAGGAATTTGATTGTCTGAATGAACTTTGCTATGCTATTGAAGTCATATTTTGTTCCATATATTGTATTGCAAGATTGTAATGAAAGATCCATGATTACTGTCAGATTGAAAAACTAGGGTTCTTGAGATAGGGAAAATTTGAAATTTCGAAATTGGGACTAATTGGAATTGATAATACAAGCTGCTGGATTTGTGATTCTTGTTACTGTTTAGTAACTTTAATTCTTGCATTGTGCTCAAATTTGCCCAGAATTGAAAGAGGAATTGGATTTGTGCTCAAATTTTATAACAATTTCAGTATAAAATTGATTTTGGGACAAAAAGGAAAAATTTTTGAAAATCAATTTTATTTGAAAAATTTGAAAATTCCAACGTTCAATTCTGAGCTGGCAAGCCTAAGCTGCCAGCTTTGATAGTAATATGCAAGTGTAAATGATCCATGCAATTCATTAGTTGATTGGTTTCAATTAGTTATATGTATTGATATCCAAAATGTTAAAAAACATGTTTTAGGCATATATCAGAATTTTGCATTCCTTAATACTAATTGAATTCAAATTATTTGCAGGAATGGCCCCAAAACAAAAAACCAAGAACGGGTGATGCTTCTACATCGGGTTCAAGACCCGAAATCTGCTGTCCAGTCAGCAGTACGCCAAGGACAGAAAGAAAAGGCTGGTCAAGAACGACTTTATAAATCCAGTATTTAGACTGGTGCTTGCTGGATGAGTTTATATGGTAGACAGAATTCGAGGATTATTCAAGATCCAGCGTGGCTGAGATTATTTGACCTTCGGGAGCCTGCATACAAGAATCTGACGATAGAGTTCTTGTCTACGGTCAAAAATATCCCAGACCGTGAGGAGTCCACCTTCCAGTTCCAGGCCTATGGACAGATACGGGAAGTAAAATTGAAGCAGATAGGCCATATTATGGGACTGTATGATAGTGAGAGAAGAACAGGACTTTGCCAAACAGTTGGCCAGAGGACATGACACAGGAGGCTTACTGGGCCCACCTAGTTGGTCCTGGATCAAATGAGCACTTTGTCCCATCAAAATCACTGGCCACGTCATTCCGTGCTGTTGAGCACAAGCTCCTCCATCACATTATTGCACACACCCTGAGCTGCAAGAAGACGAGTCACAGCAAGGTGACTACATTTGATATGTTCTACCTGTTTAGCCTTATTAGAGGTTACAGGATTGATCTCGGGGTGGAGGTAGCAAATTTTATATACCGGCAGGCTGAGGACACGAGGACCCGAGGTGGGTTGTGGAGGCTACATCACTCGGTATTGAAGGGGATGAATCTTTTTGAGCCTCCACAGGATGATGAGGTGTATGAGTGCAAGAGGATCACATCTGCACCATTTAAAGGCTGGGGATTGCTGAAAAACCCCAGGCCAGCACAGCCACCGGTATTGGAGGAGGTTGAGTTCCAGGATATTTTTCCTGGAGACGTTCCATTTGAGATGCCATCTACATCTGCTCCACCTCCTCCTACAGGCCTTCATCGGCATACGGTATGGACCAGCTTAGGCTGGATGTAAGAGCTGAAGCGTCAGTCAGGAGCTCAGAGATAGTCAAGAAGAAGAAGAAAAAAAGAAATTCAGAAAGACTATCTTTGATGCGCTGAAGACGGCCATCTGCTGCATTAGCCCAGAGACGGGGCTGGCATGACCTATCAGACTTCATCTGAGTCTCATCACTCAGATAGGCTCAGTTCAGAGCATACTCAGACAGCCAGCCCAGGAGCCACTGCGAGACACACACCTGAGGGCAGCAGCAGACAGAGCCCGGGGCCAGAGAGCTAGAGACCCTGCTAGCTCTTATTTGCTTATTTGATGTCTATATTATTGGCCTGTATATTTATTGAGTACCCAAGTTCCTGTGGGTGAACTCATTTATTATTTTTCTGCTTTTATTTTGTTTTTTTTTTGTTTTTGTTTTTCTTTGTAGTGATTACAGGAATCGAGCAAAGCAAATCTCTTGCAATGCCAAATTTTGATGATTATGAATCAACTGACTTCAGGGAAGTATCCAATTCATTTCTTATTCTTTCCTCTGTTTTATTTGTTGAAAAACAGTGAGGTCACTGTTTGATTGAAGTGTGGGGGAAGGATAGAATTACATGAAGTGTGAAGTGATGAATATGATCTGTTTGCTGTTGTTTATATTGAAAAATCTCCACCTTGTATTTTTGGTTTGAAAGCAAATCATGAGGAAATTCTGCCAAAATTTTTTCAAAAATCTCTTGAAATTGGAGATAGTACAAAGCAAAGAATGAAAATCAATGAAATTGACTTGTGAAAGTATCTTACTCACCTGCTATTGTGATTGGTTTACTAAGTTAAAATTAAGTTGTAAAATCCTTAAGGAACAAGTTTACTTTATTTTTAACTTTGGAATTGGAAATTTAAGAGCTGGTCGAGTCCTTTTGTTGAAAAATAAACAGGTCTACTTCTTGGAAATTTTAATTTGTATATATTCTTTGAATTTTAACACTTGGTGAAAGAGGTAGAAGAAACTTTTAAACTTAGTGATCCTTCATAAAAATAAGTCTTTGATATTGTATTGCATTCAAAAAGAAAGAAACAAGCATAGCCACTACTCCTCTGACTTGAAATATTGAGTTATGAGTATCTGAACTTGAATGTTAAAGTGAGGAAGAGTTCTTAGGGGTATTTTGAAACCTGGTCACTTAGGTGATGAGCCTGGGATGTGCCGACTCAATGAACTCACTGTAACGAGAAGGGAAGAATGGCAAAAGTTCAATTCATGAGCTTTGAAAAACAAAAAGATGGAGGCAAAAACCTCCCAAAAAGAAAATAAATGCTTGAGAAAGAAAAAGAAAAATGAATGCAAAATATGCAAAGGAAGGAGACTTATAATAAAGAAGGAGAAATTCTAAGGAAAAAGTAGATACCACATGCTTTCATTTTGTGTTACTTAGAATATATATAAGCTAGAAATCCAAAGAAGTTTAAATGAGTATTTTTCCTTAGTGGATTGAGTATTTGCTTTTGAATTGAAAGTTCTTTTGTTAAAAGTTGAGATTAAAACTTGTTTTGTTTGGATTAACTCCTAAATTTTGATTATAGTACTCTAATTGCAAGGAATTGGTATGGTTAGAGCTGTAGATACAAGAGAAAAGTTAAAGAAGTTGAGATTTAAAAAAAATTGTACTATCTAAAAGAGATTTCATTTTATTCTTCATTTTGCTTGAGGACAAGCAAAAGTTCAAGTGTGGGGGAATTGATAAGATCATATTTTATACAAATCTTGATAATCAATTGAGCTAGAATGGATATTTGTTTTGATTAAATTTTATGTTTCAGGACTAATTTGGATAAAGAAATCAAAACAAGAATTTGAATTGAAAAGAGGAAAAATTGAAGTCAAGGCCGGCAATTCATCATTGAAAGCCGCCGGCTTTTAGACGGCGTAAAATCCAAGGCCGTTGCAGCACAGCCAGCTTTGCCCAGCACAAGTTAAACAACATTCAAAGCCGCCTCAAAGCTGCCGGCGTAGAAGATGAAGAAGCCAGCGTAAATGAAGGCCGGCAGCCCAGAACTGAAACATCACCAGCTTTGAAGGAGTTACATTATAAGCCGGCATGAAAGCCGCCGGCCTTGAGGCAGTGTACATGGAAGAATTGAAGAGACATGAAGACATGAAACGCTTGAGGAAAATGAAGCAACACATCTGTTGAATGCCTACGCCGGTGTCAAAGCCGCCGGCTTTGGACGGTTCGTTATAAATCTGCCCAACGCTTCATTTCTGACTACATACGCCGGCTAGATCTACATTCAAAGCCGCCGGCGTTGAAGCGGCCTACATTGTAACTGATATTGAAGGCTGCCAGTGCACTGCCTGCGCAAAGGACAATTTGAAGATACGCCGCCTGCCGTAGGATCCATAACGGCCGGCGTACATTGAGAAACAGCAAAGTTCATTAATGTTTTTCACGAAATTTTTCCTATAAATAGGGGGTCTTCCCCTCACTTCAGAATCATCCAAGCATCCAAATACATCCACATTCAAGTAGCTTAGAATATTTAGAATAGGCATTTCATAAGAGATTTTGAAGAGAATTTGAAGTTATACAAGATTTGCAAGTGAAGCTTTAGTATTTTGAATTGGTGATTTCTAATCTTATTCTTTTTATGCAATTCATATACTTGAATATTCTGATCATAATGAAATCATTTGCAATTTCTTATTTGATTGTTGAATCATCATCCATGAGTAGCTAAATCTTTTTGTGGGAAGTTGATGAAGCTTTAAACATGCTAAGATGATTTTTGAATCCATGTTATAGATATTTAGAATCATGAAATATTCATATTGAATTCTGATTATTCATCATGTTTTGGTGTATAAGAATTCTAATAACTCGGAAGGGAAATTAGTGTTCACATGAATTCATAAATTGAGATTAAATTGCAATTGCGGAAGCGGCGTAGTTTAATCTAGTTTAGAAATTGTCCATGAATATTAATGCAATGTTTTATGTTGATTTCTCACTAAGGAATTAGGAGATTTTAATATAAAGTATTAGTCAATTATAGAATCGGGAGATTTATAATTGTAATTTTGATTCCACTAATGATTTATTTAACGGAAGTTATTGAATTGTTTTGTGGTTTAAAAGGTTTTCAAACTTTGTTTTTAAATCTTGATAATTTCTTATGAATGTTCATGAATCTAATTATCATTATAACATGAGTTCAAGTTGATTGCAATAGTTTAAAGTGGATTCTGCTCCTTCCCACACTTTTACCATATCCCTCTCTTTAAAAGCTCATTGCATTCATATAGATAATTAGTTAGATAGTTTAACTTAATCATCTTAAAAGATCAATTGCCTAGATATTAGTATTAGTTGATAATTGTCTAGTAGTTAGTAAATCCTTGTGGGATCGACACTTTATTCATGCTATATTACAATAGAAGACCTAGTACGCTTGCTAGAAATATGCTTTAAAATCCAATACTAATCAGAGCACATCATAAGCTAACTAGCTTAGTGAGTATAATCTCCCACAACAACATTTATGTCACAGCAATTCAAACAAGTGATTAAGCAAGCAAGTGAATGCATCAAACACATGAGTTTAACAAACATATGACCAGCCGGAAATCATATGTGGATAGACTTGTGCCCTCCATCTCGGGTTAGCAGATTAACGAATACTGCGGTACTACCTTTATGCCGTTTATGGTTCACGGTTAACCTATGATTATTCAATATCATTTATGGATCATGATTAACCTACGATTATTCGATATCATTTATGGATCACGATTAACCTACGATTATTCGATATCATTTATGGATCACGATTAACCTACAAATGCTAATGCTCCTTCCCATTATGATATGCACATGTCAAATTTGGCATTAGTCCATATAGTTGATTTAGTCGATTTATTTAGGCGATCATACAATTTCTCAAACAATCCATCATAACTAACTACACAACCAGAATTTATCACCCGGTTTCGATATTCTTTTTGAGTTCTCACATCATCATCAAAATACAATATCCCATTATTAACCATCATACAAATTCATTTTTTTTTTTGTTTGACTTATATTCTAGTGCACTAATTTACCAAGCACATACAATAAATGAATTGGGAAGAAATTTCACTCCGCCATTGGTACGCCTTTCTTCTAGTAATAGTAATCCGGAGGCAAAGAGTCAACGTCCACGGGTTCACCTATTCATATAAGAAATACCCTAATAAGCATTCTATCATCTTAGGACACTAAAACTCTAAGAAAACTTAGTGAAATCGAAATTCGCGTCATTTTCAAAGTCCCGATTTAAAATGGTCATAACTTGGTCGTTTTAAGTCGGAATTTCGCAAATTTTATATCGATTTCTATCTACTTCGGAAGAGCTTTCTAAATATGAAGTTTAAATCAAGTTTTGAAAATATCTAAGCCTCGGAAAGAGGATCAGATCTGTACAGCGGGTATATTGATTCCGAAAATGCGGTTTTCATGAATGCACTTGAGATTCCTAAATGAAAAATGGAACTAAATGTCATGGTGATGATTTTCCCTATCATGAATGTCATGATATGAACCCTTAAGTGTCTAAGGTCTTATAATTTTTAGACTTAAATAAATTTAAATAGCTTTGTCTTAAGACACTATGTTTTGCTTTTGTCAAAAAAAATTCATCTTTACTATATTTGGTCACACTTACTATTATAAGGATTTTCTTTAGGGAAACTTCACTTTGTTTAAAGAAATTTTGACCCTTATATTAGTTATATCCTAAGGCCATCATTTCTTTAATAAAATCTTCATTTGTAAATTTTTAAGTGGGTCCTACACTAGGGTAGCTCCAAAAATCCGAATTTAGAAAACTTCATTTTCAAGTTGATTCTTTTAGGAAAAATGCATTTTATACTTAGATCTTTAAGTATTTATTTCACTTATACCCTAAGGACTTCATTTATTTAAGAAAATACCATTTTTGAAGTTAGAAAAATAATGTTTTCTAACCATCTATCCATTATTACGAATTTGGTTTTCAAGACTTTTAACTCAAAACTTCTATTGGACTTCATCCCTTGTTTCAAATATTTTCTTTAGCAAAAACTCATCTAGATTCATGAAAAATATTACCAAACATTATCTATTACCTATAGGCTTCATTTTTCTTGTAAAACACATGTTTAAAAGTTGGTAGATGGGTTTTTAAACTAGGTTTCTCAAGCCATCCGAATTTACACAAGTTCATTTCTTGAAAAGTGTTTTCCTTTTTGACCTTACTAACTCATCTACCTATAGATCTATATAATAGGAAGGTTATTTACTAAGGACAAAAGCATTGAATACCATTAATGCACATAAACTCAAAATAATGATGAGATCTTAAATGCCTACATGGATATGAGTAGTAAAATGGTAGATCTACTATATCAAAAGCTTAAATATATTTTGAAAACATAAAAACTACATTTTTACAAAAGATCTTTTGTTTAAAACACTTTTTGATGGATAAACATAAAGCTTTTGTTATGAAAGCTCCTTAAATGTTAGATCTACTTTGTGATGGTTTTGTATTCTTGTTTTGATATTTCCTTGTCCTACCAAGAGATCATGGGGACATTTAGTTGAAATCAAGAATATCCTTGCCATTACAAGGATCTATGAGTAGAAGGAGTGAAAGCTCTTTTACTTAGAGAAAAATAGAAAGACAAAAGGAGAAGAAACAAGTTTTGTGTGTGCGTGTGGGGAGGCCATGGGGCTCACGGCATGGAGGGTGTGGGGAGAGAAAAATGAGAGTGTTTTACCTTTTGTAAAACTTGGAAAGTGAAGAATGAAGAGAGAGAGAGAAAAAGTAGTTTATATAGCATTTGAAATTAGGTTAAATGGAGTAAATGAATTGAAAAAAAAATTGTAAAATGGAGCTTTAAGGGGGGTGGGGGGGTTGGGGTTTGGGGGCTTCACGCCGGTTTTAAAGCTTGTTGGGGAAGGGAAAGTTTTGAATTTTCTTTGATTGATTTGTATGTGTACAAATGTCATAAATTGTATTGGTTTTTAAGAGACAAAAAGTATTTGAAAAAGATTGATTGAGTGATGGTAAGAGTTGAAATATAGAGTGTGCAAATAGGTAGTATAGGTGGTACTTGTGAATAGTAATGAATAGTAGTCAAGACAATTTAATTACCGGTAGTAAGAAATACGAATAAAAAGGTTATAACTGTATTTTTCATAAGCCGGAAAATTATGAAATCTATATTTTGAAATCCTTGTTTTATTTCGATTCAAATGAGTATTCATAAGGAAACTTTTGAAATTCTAGTTCTGGGGCATGTTTTTTCTATAATGGATCTCGGGATGACCCGGAATTGAAATTTTCTTAAAATCTGATATTTTCTTGGTTTGAAATATAATCAAGAACTATATTCAAATTAAATTTCTTATAAAGTTTCTTAATTGGGAACCGAGGAAAAGCCGGAATTAGGGTTCCTAGTTCTCACTCCAGGCTTAAGCTATTCTGGTTTAGGGTTTTAGTTTCGGTTATAGGGTTATCTTGGCTACTTGAAAAACCGGGTTTACAACTAGATCTAGTTTACTATACTAGTTTTAAATGCATGAAACACTAAGATAGTTATGTGAATAATGAATATATGGATAAATCATAAGCAATAACAAAAATAATAACTTAAATAACAAGATCTAAGGCATAAACGAAAATCAAAGCTACAAAGTTAGATCTACAAAATATACTACTTTTAACAGAAAATAATAATGATACAAGATAATAATAATGGAGGAGTGATGTTTCATTTTGGCATCATCTCCTTAGCTTTAAGCTTATGGAATGTCTTTGATGCATGAAAACTCTCACTATACTTTACCTATATCACCTATGGAAGCTTTGAAAAGAAAGTTTAACTTAAAAATCTTCAAGAATGAAGTGTGGAAGCAAATTTTAGAAGTGGGGGGGCTTGTCTTTGTAAGCCCCAGGGAAATTTTCAATAAATAATTTTAAGATGACTTCGAAAATAAACCCTAAAATCACTCCAAATTAAAACCAAATTTCAACTAGCCAAAAACGAACGAATTCATAAACTTCTTAATCTTGAGAAAATGAAAATCTTTAAAAATAAAATAAGAACATAGTGGTCTTCAAATTCAAAACCACGACGTACGAAAAATTCATATTTAACTCCAACTTATAAAATCGGGTAATATAAAGCCCAAAAACAAACTATTAAAAAGTAAATAATGATTGACCTTCGAAAAAACTCGAATTCAAGAATTCCGAAAATATTAAGAGATATTAAATACTTACAAAAATAAAATTTAAAATAATTTCTCAAATTAAATATGTTGTATAAACATAAATATCAGTTTCCAAATTGGCAAAGGTCTAAACCGGAAAAATCACCCGGAAACCTAATCGGAATGCAATAGCCTAAGTCCGGCAACTAGCGCCCCTAACCCTAGAGGCCGAGATGTAAATATGTAGAATAGCTCATAGTAATATGAGTTTGTTTAAAAATATCAGATTGGTAAATTTTTGACCTATTTCGAACCCGTTCGGACACAGACTTCGAAAAGCGTGTCCCGGGGCTCGAGATATCAAAAATATACCAATAGTACCGTTAGACTCGTAATTTCATAAGATTTCTAAATATATCAGTTATATAATTTTTCGGGTTATAAAAGTTACAGTTATAACCTTTTTATCGTATTTCCATTATTACCGGTAATTGAGTCGTCTTTTGCACTATTCATTTTTATTTCATTACAAAATTTTATTATTTTATAAAGCCTTATATTTTTAGATAAATATTTTATATGTTATAGAAAATTTTGTTTTTCTAAAATTTAATTCGTTTCGGGTCTTTACGGGATCAGATTCTGTTTAAGATCCGATACTAAAAATAAAATAAATTAATTTAATAATTGGAAAATATTTTAAAAATATTTTTATTTTCATAAAAATTTTTTAGAATTTTTCGGGTTATAAAAATATTATTTATAGCCCATATTCGCGTATTTTGATCGTACCGGTAACATATTGTTAAATACTAAAATAATTCAAATAATTATTTAATTTTAAATATGAAAATCTGCTACAAATATTTGGAATAAATTTTCTAATTTTATTTTATTTTAATTTATTTTATTAATAAAGTACTTTTACAACCCATACCTTCAAGTACACCTTACACATATCACTTCCTTTTCACTTCAATCTTTCTACACATAATCCCACAATTCATGGCAGATTTTTGACCCTATTTGGCTGCCATTGTCCTTTATCCACTCATATTTTGACTAAAATTAATTATATTTCAATTCTTCTTCAAAAAGTTACACATACCATTAATTACATTACAATTTCAAGTCAAATTCAACAAAATTTCCTCTCTCCCTCTCCTCAAATTCACGCCAGCCCCCCTCTATTTTCTGCATGTTTTATTTTTTTTTCTCTCTTCATTAATTAAAACACATTTAATACACTCATTTCTCTCTCTCCTTCATTTACTCTTCTTCCCTTTTATTCCTTAACCTTTTCTCTCTCTATTTCCTCTCTTTTCTTCTTCTTGTTCATGTTTCTCAATAAACAAGCTGCCCCCACATCTTCCATGGCTTCCACACTTCATTTTTAAAGATTTTCTAAGCAAATCTTCATCCCAAAGCTCCATAGGTGATATAGGTAAAGTATAATGAAGGTTTCATGCATCAAATGAACTTCCATAAGCTTAAAAGCTTAGGATGATGATGCCAAAAATGAAATCTTTCTCTTCTCCACTTTTATTACCTTGTATTATAATTATTTTCTTGTTTAAAGTTATTATATTTTGTAGATCTAACTTTTTATGGCTTTGATTTTTGTTTATGCCATAGATCTTGTTATTTAAGTTGTTATTTTTGTTATTCCTTATGATTTATGCATAGATCTAGCATTCACATGTCTATCTTAGTGATTCATGCATGTAAAACTAGTTTAGAAAACTAGATCTAAAGTTTTGAGTTCATAGATGCATTAGATCTTTGTTTATGTTCATGAACAACTTGCTATAGCTTGATGATGGTAGGAAAGTTGTAGGAAACCCAAGATCTATTTTGTTTTCAACAAAAATCAATTTTGAAAATTCGGATGAAAATGGAACCATTTAGAAAAGTGGTTTTTCAACTTTAAAATGTATATTTTTCATTTAAAATGAAGGGCTTAGATAGATACCATAAATGAAAGATTTTGATAAGTGAAGTTTAGATCCATGATGTTTATAGCTTATTACCATGCATTTGTTTTATGTTTATGTTCATATTATATATCTTAGTTATGAACTCAAACAAAATTGTGAAATTCGTATTTTGGCAAGACCCATATTTAAAAACTACTTTTCAAGTGTCAAAATGTAATTTTTACATAAGAAAATGAAGGCTTAATATATATATAGCATCAAGACTTCATTTTATATGGTTCAAAGATGATTTTCAAAGATTAATTTTCAAAACAAAGTTCTATTCTCGGATTTTGGCCAAGGCCTAGTGCAAAAACATGTTTTCCAACTCAAAAATAAAGTTTTTATTCAAGAAATGAAGGGCTCTTAAGATATGATATGTAAGGAATGGATTTTCACAAGTTTAGATAGGTTTTATCAAAAGATATGTCCAAAAATGAATTTTGTAAATTCGGATCCCAACCAAGACCAATTTTTAAAACCCATTTATCAACATCAAAACTCATGTTTTATGTGAAAAATGAAGTATATAGGTAATAGGTATCATTAAGTAGTGATTTTTATAAGTTGAAATGAGTTTTGATGAGATTAATGTATAAAACAAGAAATAGAATCAAGATGAGAAAATTTTGAGTTAGTAACCAATTTGTGAAATTCGTAATTTTGAGTGAAGGCCATAAGAACACCTATTATCCAAGTTCAAAATGAAAGTTTTATGTATTAAATGAAGTCCTTAAGTAATAGGTATCATAAGGTCTTAAATTTTAATGCATTAAACAAGTTTTCCCCAAATGAATCATTCAAAAAGTGGATTTTCTAAAATTCGGATTTTTGAGTAAATCATATTGGAAAACATATTTACAAAGTGTAAAATGGAATTTTTATGTAGAAATGAAGGTCATAAGTAGTATATATATAATGAAGACTCAATTTTGACAAAAATAATTATATTTTCTTAAGTAACAAATCCAAAACAAATGGAAATGATAAAAGTTAGAAAACTAGATTTTTCATAAAAGTAGTTATAGTTGGTCTTGCAAAATAAAAAGTTAAAATTTCTTTTAGTAAAATCATCAAGATCATGCATACATGAAACTCATCTCATGTCATTCATGTTAGGAAATCACTCATATTGCATGTATAGCCAATTATATAGTAGGAACATTTCAAACATTACAAAACTATTTTTCGGAAATTGAAATTGTTGCTGCCTAATCTGATCCGAACTTTTCGAAGCTTCAAAGTTTTCAAAACTTGAAAATAATATTAGAATTAGATAGATCTTTCGAAGTAGATAGAAATCGATATATAATTTGCGAGATTCCGAGTTAAAATGACCAAGTTATGGCCGTTTTAAGTTGGAATTCCCGCTTAGGACGAGAATTACGAATTTGATAGTTCGTATGAAATTGTTTGGATTAGTTTGAGTTGAAATACTTATTAAAGTATTTCTTCCTTTTTAGGAGATCCCGAAATCGACGATTCCCTACCACCGGATTACTATTACTAGAAGACCGGTGATCCAATGGCCGAGTGAGTTTTCTCCTTGTTTTGTTACCTTGATTGTGATTGTAGTTAGTTGCATTAGAATTATAGGAACAAGATAAAAATCGATATGAATGGGGATGGGATATATGATGAGACTGTGATGAATGTGTGCCAAAGAATACTAAAGCATATCGAAACCCGATTTGATTGGATAACTGCACCGTTCATATTATTTCTGTTATATGTGATATTGATTGGTCACTCTAAAGAATGTATAAATATTTTGACCTAAGCAAAAATTAAATTGGTCATGCATCGCATTGGACATATTGCATTTGGTAGCATGCTACTCCTACGCAGGTCGATCGGTATGGTCCGTGGATGACTCGTTTGGATAACGAACCCGGTGCCAGAGCTCATTCAGGGGTACTAAGGCGCATGTGGATGCATTCTTGGATGAGCCTAGCCGAGTCGAGTGCTAAGAGCCGAGGGCTTGGGGACTAGATGCGGTCGTGTAGACTCAATACCATTCCTAACCCAAGATACGGAGGGCGTAAATCCGTTCTGTGTGTGGGTTCCGGATACCCATGCATAATTGCTTGCTCACGTGTTTGTTCATGCATAGCATATGATTATAACTTGTTTGTTATGGTACGGAATTAAGGGAATTCTCACTAAGCTAGTGTAGCTTATACCCCTATAGTTGTTTAAATGAACAGGTTATCTCAAGAATGCAAAGTGGGACCGAATTGGTTGGAGCCGGGAATGACTCCGGGATTTCGGCAAAATAAATGTTGAAGTTATCACTAGTTATGATTTGTCTTGTAATAGTTTATGTAGGGAAGTCTGTGGATGAATGTAATTGGAGTTGAATGATTTGTATTTTGAAGTAGTGATTTGTATCTGAAGTATAGTAAATTGTATTTCCTTTACATTGTCTCAAGCTTGTATCAACATAAAATGTATTACTCCGATGTCTCCTCCATGTGTTAGACGCCTTGTACATAGTATGGAAGCCTTCGCGTGACTGAGGTGGTCATTCTTAGGCTTTAATATTGTGTACGGCGGACTGCCACGTTTAGGGTACCCTTCGGGGCGTGACAGTTTAGTTGGTATCAGAGCGACAAGGTTTTGGGAATTAGGTGGAAAGACTTTAGGATAAAAATGTTAAGATACGATCTTAGAAATGAATAGATAAGTGTTAGATGACCCTTAGGTAAAGAAGAATTAGATTTAGCTCAATGACCTGTAAGGTATGATTTTCGATCATTAAGATTTGAATCATCTTGGAGACTTTTAGAGAACATAGAAACAAACATATGAGGAAGAAGATTGAAATTATTTGAAGGAGACAATCGAATATTTAGCAACTGCAAAATACAAGAATAAGTGACCCTACCCGACCTTTGGTTCAAACCGATAATAGAAAATGGTAGATTTCCCCTTGACCTAGGAACCACTAGTGGGAAGGATAAATTGCGTGCTTTCACCGTTTTTCTAAATAAACAAGTTTAAAGAAAATAAAAAGTTATAACTCTTTTTCTAAACCATAAGCAACTTGTGAATAGTATAATTAGGCTAATGTGACCGTTTCGTCTTGTTTCTAGGAGACCCTGAGGAGAACATGCAACAGTCGACTAACTTTCCCGATGAACAACAAGTGAGAGACACCCACCACCACAAGATCCAATGCAACAAGTCATAGACCTTCTAGGGTTTTGGTGGATACACAAAGCTCCTCTTACAACAAGTGCTTATTAGGAATGTGCCGGTTCAGGTGGAAGGACCCCACCAAGTGACAATGCAAAATTGAAACTCCTTCTGTTATGGCTAGGCCAGGCTCCAAAGTCAGAAGGTATAAGACACGAGCCTAACTATTAAGAATGAACCTTTTAAAAGCGTAAGATCACTTGTTGGGTGCAAGGAAAGTCATTATCCAAGACAGTGTCCACAGCTAAGCACAGGTTTACCTCTGTGGAGATCCCGAGCATAATTATGGACTGTCCAGAAAGAAACCCTCAAGTGCTTCATTTGTAAACAGCTGGGACATTGGCAAGGAAATGCCCCCAAAAGAATTAACAAGTGGATAGCTGTCCTTGCTTGGAAGAAGTCAGTCTCCTAGAAATATCAATAGATCTCTTGTGTTGAGCGTTAGGAGCAATTAACTTTTTGAAAAAGAACAAAATGTTTTGAAAATATAACCCAATGCTTAGTTTATCATCTAGTTCATGAATTAATTCCAATGTAATGTTTTACATCCTTTCTTTGAACTTTTGTAATGGAAGATTTACATCTTCTCTTGAATTCATGTATTTCGTTTTGATATTGAAGTTCTATTATTGATTTTATTTCAGTGGAATTCCAATATTTCTTATATATGTTTTATTTCCGCATTTCATGTTCTGTATTTCCGATAAGCTTCCTTAAATTCTTTTAACGCAAGACGTAATAAAAGATTTAGAATTCTCACCCGAGCTTAATAAAATTGTAGGAGACATACCCAACTACAACAAGAACCCGTCATGACACCTTTAGGACCCGAGAACCAAGCATACCCGAACCACCTAACCAAGGGGGAAATGCTTCAATAGAGATTGAATAGCTCACTAGTCAGATAAGAAGCTACATGCAACAGACTCAAGTCGTTCAACGTCTACACCTATAAGATATGCCAAGAAACGACGCAAGATGAGCCACCATCACCTCAATACCACCAAAGTCTCTTACCGTGCTTCATAAAATGTAACCAGTATTTCGACGGAGTTTTTGGAAAACCAATGAGGCAGAGGATTGGTTGGCACACATTGAGAGGTCCTTTAATGCTTTTGAAGTACCACACCGTCTGAGAGTCAATTATGGAACCTATATGCTTCGCTTACATGCCCGAGTATGGTGGGAATCTAAGGAAAGAGAGTATGCTCCAGTTACATGGGAGATGTTTAAATATGAGTTTTTGGATAAATATTTCCCCATGAGCTTAAGAGTCCAGTATAGTGCAAATTTCCTCAATATCTCACAAAGATCTAGTGTGGAACAGTACGAAACCGAGTTCAGTAGATTGTTGCAATATGCTCCGGAATCATATAAACAAAGTGAGGAACTCAAAAGACAAGTGTTCTGAATGGTTTGAAAGAAGATCTTCGGACTCGATTGGAGGAATTTGATATCAGGAGTTATCAAGGATTGCTAGAAAGAGCCGGATAATAAAGTGCTCAGAGGAGGCAAGAAAGAAGTAATAAGGAAATGGAGTTCTATGCTGCAATGACCCCGAGTCAAAATGTCAGAACACTTCCCTTGGATGATGACCCAAACAAGGAAGAAGACAATATTGGATAAGCTACAATGTTGGAAATGTAAGGGACACATTACCCTATACGGTGTCCACGACTTCAATCCAAGTGTTACCTCTGTGGGACCCCAGTCACAAAGTTGAGAAGTGTCCTAAAAAGACAAACAATGCATTTTCTTTGCTCAAAAACGGACATTTAGCTAAAACATGCCCTGAACGGGATAACTTGCGTGTTGCTTCATTGGATCAACCAAGAAAGAAGAGAGGAGATGTAATAGGAACAAAAGCAACAAAGGAAAAAGGAATAAGGTTCTTCAAGAACGTCTTCATCCAAAATCTAGTCCACAACCCTCACACATATGTAGCTTATGAAGAAGCTAGTGATGAGGGTGGAATCCTTTGCCATGGAAGGAAGCGAGGATCAAAGATGCAACTCGTATCAGGTTAGCGCTACACCCTTAGAATACCGCATATTCCTTTCCTGTCAATAGAATCAAAGAGATAGGTTGTTAGAAATACCTTGGATTAAATGGCTAGACTAAAAATAGGAAGCCCAGATCATTAAAAGCTAGATGAGCCAACGATGGAAACTAAAACAAAACTCGATTGATTTAACGAATTCCAAAATACCCCTCATACAACTTCTTGTAAATAAAGAACTTTGAAAGATCGAAACCTATGACGCGTTACGCAAAAGTTAAACTTCGATGATCAAATCTTAATTACCAAACTCCATAGATCTTACATAATAATTATATAATAAAGCAATGAGATCTCTTGATTTCAATCCTATCAAGATGATCACGATAAGAATTTAAAACGATGATGACCATATTGTTTAAGGGAAATGAATCATAAAGCACAATATTGTATATACATCTACATAAGAATGGAGAAGCGAATCCACAACCTTCGTTGGTCAAAAATCGAGTCATGAAAGGTCGTGTTGTCATAGTCATCTAGTGTCGGTCGAGTCGAGTCGTCTGTAGTCCAAGTCAAGTCCGTGTCGTTCTCCAAAAGAGTCGTATAAGTGAAGGTTGGAATCGCTAAGAACGAATCTTATAAAATTGCATGTGCTATATTTCGTAAAATATCTATCATACAAAATTTAGAAATGATACAAATCAAAGCATAGACCGGTGCTAAAATATAACTCAAAATCCACAATCTTTCAAAAACAATACACGTAACAAGTTTTGCGGACAAAACTTTCTTTAAGGTGGGGAGGATGTAAGCCCCGGAAAATTTCAATAAATAATTTTAAGATGACTTCGAAAATAAACCCTAAAAATCACTCCAAATTAAAACCAATTTCAACTAGTCCAAAAACGCGAACGAATTCAGAAACTTCTTAATCTTGAGAAAATGAAAATCTTTAAAAATAAAATAAGAACAAGTGGTCTTCAAATTCAAAACCACGACGTACGAAAAATTCCATATTTAACTCCAACTTATAAAATCGGGTAATATAAAGCCAAAAACAAACTATTAAAAAGTAAATAATGATTGACCTTCGAAATAAAACTCATTCAAGAATTCCGAAAATATTAAGAGATATTAAATACTTACAAAAATAAAATTTAAAATAATTTCTCAAATTAAATATGTTGTATAAACATAAATATCAGTTTCCAAATTGGCAAAGGTCTAAACCGGAAAATCACCCGGAAACCTAATCGGAATGCAATAGCGTAAGTCCGGCAATCTAGCGCCCCTAACCCTAGAGGCCGAGATGTAGTTTAAATATGCAGAATAGCTCATAGTAATATGAGTTTGTTTTAAAATATCAGATTGGTAAATTTTTGACCTATTTCGAACCCGTTCGGACACAGACTTCGAAAAGCGTGTCCCGGGGCTCGAGATATCAAAAATATACCAATAGTACCGTTAGACTCGTAATTTCATAAGATTTCTAAATATATCAGTTATATAATTTTTCGGGTTATAAAAGTTACAGTTATAACCTTTTTATCGTATTTCCATTATTACCGGTAATTGAGTCGTCTTTTGCACTATTCATTTTTATTTCATTACAAAATTTTATTATTTTTATAAAGCCTTATATTTTAAGATAAATATTTTATATGTTATAGAAAATTTTGTTTTTCTAAAATTTAATTCGTTTCGGGTCTTTACGGGATCAGATTCTGTTTAAGATCCGATACTAAAAATAAAATAAATTAATTTAATAATTGGAAAAATATTTTAAAAATATTTTTATTTTCATAAAATAATTTTTTAGAATTTTTCGGGTTATAAAAATATTATTTATAGCCCATATTCGCGTATTTTGATCGTACCGGTAACATATTTGTTAAATACTAAAATAATTCAAATAATTATTTAATTTTAAATATGAAAAATCTGCTACAATATTTGGAATAAATTTTCTAATTTTATTTTATTTTAATTTATTTTATTAATAAAGTACTTTTACAACCCATACCTTCAAGTACACCTTACACATATCACTTCCTTTTCACTTCAATCTTTCTACACATAATCCCACAATTCATGGCAGATTTTTGACCCTATTTATGGCTGCCATTGTCCTTTATCCACTCATATTTTGACTAAAATTAATTATATTTCAATTCTTCTTCAAAAAGTTACACATACCATTAATTACATTACAATTTCAAGTCAAAATTCAACAAAATTTCCTCTCTCCCTCTCTCCTCAAATTCACGCCAGCCCCCCCTCTATTTTCTGCATGTTTTATTTTTTTTTTCTCTCTTCAATTAATTAAAACACATTTAATACACTCATTTCTCTCTCTCCTTCATTTACTCCTTCTTCCCTCTTTTATTCCTTAACCTTTTCTCTCTCTATTTCCTCTCTTTTCTTCTTCTTCTTGTTCATGTTTCTCCAATAAACAAGCTGCCCCCACATCTTCCATGGCTTCCACACTTCATTTTTAAAGATTTTCTAAGCAAATCTTCATCCCAAAGCTCCATAGGTGATATAGGTAAAGTATAATGAAGGTTTCATGCATCAAATGAACTTCCATAAGCTTAAAAGCTTAGGATGATGATGCCAAAAATGAAATCTTTCTCTTCTCCACTTTTATTACCTTGTATTATAATTATTTTCTTGTTTAAAGTTATTATATTTTGTAGATCTAACTTTTTATGGCTTTGATTTTTGTTTATGCCATAGATCTTGTTATTTAAGTTGTTATTTTTGTTATTCCTTATGATTTATGCATAGATCTAGCATTCACATGTCTATCTTAGTGATTCATGCATGTAAAACTAGTTTAGAAAACTAGATCTAAAGTTTTGAGTTCATAGATGCATTAGATCTTTGTTTATGTTCATGAACAACTTGCTATAGCTTGATGATGGTAGGAAAGTTGTAGGAAACCCAAGATCTATTTTGTTTTCAACAAAAATCAATTTTGAAAATTCGGATGAAAATGGAACCCTATTTAGAAAAGTGGTTTTTCAACTTTAAAATGTATATTTTTCATTTAAAATGAAGGGCTTAGAGTATAGATACCATAAATGAAAGATTTTGATAAGTGAAGTTTAGATCCATGATGTTTATAGCTTATTACCATGCATTTGTTTTATGTTTATGTTCATATTAAGTATAGATCTTAGTTATGAACTCAAACAAAATTGTGAAATTCGTATTTTGGCAAGACCCATATTTAAAAACTACTTTTCAAGTGTCAAAATGTAATTTTACATAAGAAAATGAAGGCTTAATATATATATAGCATCAAGACTTCATTTTATATGGTTCAAAGATGATTTTCAAAGATTAATTTTCAAAACAAAGTTCTATTCTCGGATTTTGGCCAAGGCCTAGTGCAAAAACATGTTTTCCAACTCAAAAATAAAGTTTTTATTCAAGAAATGAAGGGCTCTTAAGATATGATATGTAAGGAATGGATTTTCACAAGTTTAGATAGGTTTTATCAAAAGATATGTCCAAAAATGAATTTTGTAAATTCGGATCCCAACCAAGACCAATTTTTAAAACCCATTTATCAACATCAAAACTCATGTTTTATGTGAAAAATGAAGTATATAGGTAATAGGTATCATTAAGTAGTGATTTTTATAAGTTGAAATGAGTTTTGATGAGATTAATGTATAAAACAAGAAATAGAATCAAGATGAGAAAATTTTGAGTTAGTAACCAATTTGTGAAATTCGTAATTTTGAGTGAAGGCCATAAGAACACCTATTATCCAAGTTCAAAATGAAAGTTTTATGTATTAAATGAAGCCCTTAAGTAATAGGTATCATAAGGTCTTAAATTTTAATGCATTAAACAAGTTTTCCCCAAATGATCATTCAAAAAGTGGATTTTCTAAAATTCGGATTTTTGAGTAAATCATATTGGAAAACATATTTACAAAGTGTAAAATGGGAATTTTTATGTAGAAATGAAGGTCATAAGTAGTATATATAATGAAGACTCAATTTTGACAAAAATAATTATATTTTCTTAAGTAACAAATCCAAAACAAATGGAAATGATAAAAGTTAGAAAACTAGATTTTTCAAAAAGTAGTTATAGTTGAAGTCTTGCAAAATAAAGTTCCAAAATTTTCTTTTACCAAAAATCATCAAGACCATGCATACATGAAACTCATTTCATGCCATTCATGTTAGGAAATCACTCATATTGTATGTATAGCCAATTTATATAGTAGGAACATTTCAAACTCTTACAAAACTATTTTTCGGAAATTGAAATTGTTGCTGCTCTAATCTGATCCGACCTTTTCGAAGCTTCAAAGTTTTCAAAACTTGAAAATATAATAGAATTAGATAGATCTTTCGAAGTAGATAGAAATCGATATATAATTTGCGAGATTCCGAGTTAAAATGACCAAGTTATGGCCGTTTTAAGTTGGAATTCCCGCTTAGGACGAGAATTACGAATTTGATAGTTCGTATGAAATTGTTTGGATTAGTTTGAGTTGAAATACTTATTAAAGTATTTCTTCCTTTTTAGGAGATCCCGAAATCGACGATTCCCTACCACCGGATTACTATTACTAGAAGACCGGTGATCCAATGGCCGAGTGAGTTTTTCTCCTTGTTTTGTTACCTTGATTGTGATTGTAGTTAGTTGCATTAGAATTATAGGAACAAGATAAAAATCGATATGAATGGGGATGGGATATGATGAGACTGTGATGAATGTGTGCCAAAGAATACTAAAGCATATCGAAACCCGATTTGATTGGATAACTGCACCGTTCATATTATTTCTGTTATGTGTGATATTGATTGGTCACTCTAAAGAATGTATAAATATTTTTGACCTAAGCAAAAATTAAATTGGTCATGCATCGCATTGGACATATTGCATTTGGTAGCATGCTACTCCTACGCAGGTCGATCGGTATGGTCCGTGGATGACTCGTTTGGATAACGAACCCGGTGCCAGAGCTCATTCAGGGGTACTAAGGCGCATGTGGATGCATTCTTGGATGAGCCTAGCCGAGTCGAGTGCTAAGAGCCAGGGCTTGGGGACTAGATGCGGTCGTGTAGACTCAATACCATTCCTAACCCAAGATACGGAGGGCGTAAATCCGTTCTGTGTGTGGGTTCCGGATACCCACGCATAATTGCTTGCTCACGTGTTTGTTCATGCATAGCATATGATTACTAATACTTGTTTGTTATGGTACGGAATTAAGGGAATTCTCACTAAGCTAGTGTAGCTTATACCCCTATAGTTGTTTAAATGAACAGGTTATCTCAAGAATGCAAAGTGGGGACCGAATTGGTTGGAGCCGGGAATGATTCCGGGATTTCGGCAAGAATAAGAATGTTGAAGCTATCAACTAGTTATGATTTGTCTTGTAATAATTTATGTAGGGAAGTTTGTGGATGAATGTAATTGGAGTTGAATGATTTGTATTTTGAAGTATGTGTTTGTATCTGAAGTATAAAAATTGAATTTCCTTTACATTGTTCTCAAGTTGTATCAACATAAAATGCATTACTCCGATGAGTCTCCTCCATGTGTTAGACGCCTTGTACATAGTATGGAAGCCTTGGCGTGACTGAGGTGGTCATTCTTAGGCTTTAATATTGTGTACGGCGGGCTGCCACGTTTAGGGTACCCTTCGGGGCGTGACAGTGTTCTTGTAAGAACAAGAACAAAAAAAAAGAAAGAGAGGAAAAGAAGAGGGTTTTCAAAGGGAAATAAAAGGAAATAATTGAAAGGCATTAAATGGAGAAAGAAATGTATTAAATGAAAGAGAAAAAAATAAAACAAGGGCAGCTATGAAAGGGGTGCTGCACGTGAATAAGAGAGGAGAGAGAGAGGGGGAAAATGTTTGAATTTTGACTTGAAATTGATTGTGTAATTAATGGTATGTGTAGCTTCTTTAAGAAGGAGTGGAATATATTTATTTTAGTCAAAATAGGAGAAAATTAAAGGACAATGGCAGCAAAAAGGAGAGAAAAATCTGCCATGAAGTGCGGGATAAAGTGTAAAAAGATTGAAGTGAAAAAGAAATGATATGTGAAAGGTGTACTTGAAGTATGGGTTGGAAAAAGTGCTTTTTATTAAGAAAAATACAAAATAAAATTAGGAAAAATATTTTTAAATAAGTGGCAGAATTTTCATAAATAAAATTAAATAGTTATTTGAATTATTTTAGTATTTTAACAAATATGTTACCGGTATGATCAAATACGCGAATATGGGTTATAAATGATATTTTTATAACCCGAAAAATTGTAAAAAATTATTTTATGAAAATAAAAATATTTTTCAAATGTTTTTCAATTATTAAATTAATTTATTTTATTTTTAGTATCGGGTCTTAAACAGAATCTGATCCCCTAAAAACTCGAAATGAATTAAATTTTAAAAAAACAAAATTTTCTATAATATATAAAATATTTATCTAAATATATAAGGGTTTATAAGAATAATAAAATCATGTAATGGAATAGAAGTGAATAGTACAAAGTACTAATTAATTACCGGTAGTAATGAAAATACGATAAAAAGGTTAAAACTGTAACTTTTATAACCCAAAAATTATATAATTGATATATTTGGAAATCTTATGAAATTATGATTCTAACGGTACTAATGATATATTTTTTATATCTCGAGCCCTAGGACACGCTTTTCGAAGTCTGTATCCGAATGGGTTCGAAATAGGTCAAAAATTTTCCAATATGATATTTTTAAGCAAACTTATATTACTACGAGCTATTCCACACACTTAAACTACACCTCGGCCTCTAGGGTTAAGGGTACGAGATTGCCGGACTTGAACTACTGTATTCCACTTAGGGTTTTCGAGTGATTTTCTGGTTTAGATCTTTGCCAATTTGGAAACTGATATTTTATGTTTATACAACATATTTAATTTAAGAAATTTATTTTAAATTTTATTTTGTAAGTATTATTATCTCTTAACGTTTCGGAATTCTTGAATTGAGTTTGATTTCCAATAGTTAATCGTTTTTACTTTTTAATAATTTGTTTTTGGGCTTTATATTACCCGATTTTATAAGGCGAAGTTAATATGAAATTTTTCATATTGTATGGTCGTGGATTTGAAGACTATTGAGTTTTTATTTTATTTTTAAGAAATCTCATTTCTCAAGATTAAGAAATTTTTGGATTCGTTCGTGATTTAGGACTAGTCAAAGTTCAGTTTTAATTTGGAGTGATTTTTAGGGTTTATTTTCGAAATTCATCTTGGAATTATTTATTGAAATTTTCCGAGGCTTACAAATCTCTTCCTCTTAATGGGTCGGACTAAAGCTTTATGGTCATGCTCTTCACCTTCCTCATTCGTTTCCACTCTTTGATCTTCCTCCAGGTTCACTTCCTGTTCACTAACCCTCACTCCTTGCTCATTCTCTTGATTCTCCTCTATCCCAAGTTCTCTTCATGCCTCTTCCCATAACCGGTCTACTGTCTCCCGGGCTTCCCTCCTAATCCTTTCATCCTCAGTTTCTACTTCCATGGGCTTAGGGACCGCAGGTTCAGGATTTCTCTCGTTGATCATTGGAGGGCGTTCACCTTCAATATAGACATCCCTCCATACTAGGGGATCTATTTCAGACTCTCTTGTTCCACTATCGGGAATCTCTAAGTCTTGGTTGAAATCCTAATTGATTTGATTAGGCTCAGGGTTCATATCTTCTTCCATTTCTATGGTAGGGGTAAAGGTCCTTGGTACCACATTCTCTGCCCAATTATGGTCCTCCTCGGGATCCTTTTCTTCCTCCTCTTCTTCCTCTTCCTCTCCTACTTCCTCAATCTCATTACTTCCTCCCGGCATAGGTGCATTGTTCAACTGCATGCCTACATCCCTAGCTGGTGGAGGTGGGATGTTTATGTGAGGTGGGAGAATATCTAGGTACACAGCATGCCACACTATATGATTCCAGGCATCTGCTATGTTCCAATCGTAATGGTCCTTAAGATTATCATGTGCATACACATACAAGGGTCCTATGGTGATCCATACTCAAAAGTCTAAAGGGTTGGGTTCCCTTCATTTTTAAAAATAAAGGTGGCTTCCCCAGTCATGGGCTCACGCCCGTACTCCACCATAATTCTCTCTAGAGTGTAGATGGTTTCTAGCTTAGTCTATCTCTTCCTTTCCATAGGGTCATATCTTATTTGATCAACCACAGCTGCCCATCTCGTATACCTCAATCCCTCTTTCCACAGTTTAAACATCTCTCCTAAGGTCCGAAGACTTCTTGCCAATGCAAAATCTTCACACAATTCTCTCAACCTCAATTGATACTCCACAAGTGTTTCATCATTCCTTTTTGTAAAATTTCTAACACGCTCACGGGTCTCTCTCAGGGAGACCCATAACAAAAAGACTCCTAATTAGCCTAAAAAGAATTTTTTTTAACTCCATTTTAACCTATTTATTTAACTTCTAGGTTCAATGTCTTTTAATTCTATTGTCCTGCTTTATAACCTAGTACTCTGATACCAACTTAAACTGTTACGCCCCATAGGGGTACCCTAAACGTAACAGTCCGCCACATGCCATATAAAACTCTTGAATTACTACCAAAGTCCTTTGGGAGTCTTGTATAGATGTAAGGCATCCCTTTACAACAATAGAATACTCGACCCGATGGAGTTAAAGAGTTTAATTCGACATTCACTAGCAATAGAATATAAATCAAAACACATATACGAATAGTTACAAAGTCTAAGGGGCATTCTCCCCGCAAAAGAATATTAATTAGAGATCTATTACAGTCATCCAGAGTCTCTTCGTTTCCTACAGAAGTCTAATCAAATCTGAGTACAACTTCTAGAGGAAACGCCTAGCTCTTGTACTTGAGCTGTAGCTTGTCTCGGCTGAGCCATATGAATTCATGCTACAATAAATAAAAACTGTAGGGACATAAGCTACACTAGTTTAATGAGTGAGAACTTCCAAGATCACATTTACAATACATCATACAAACAAGTGATTAGCCAGACAAGTGATATGCATCAAACATATGAAATTAACAAACATATGACCAGCCGGAAATCATATGTGGATGGACTTACGCCCTCTATCCCAAGTCAACAGATTAACAAATCCTGCGGTACGACGCCATTTAGGCTCACTGTGTACCAACTTATAAATTTGTTTTATGGATCATGATTAACCAACTCATTAATTCGTTTTATGGATCACGATTAACCAAATTTTATGCTGTTTAGGATCATGGACAACCAACCAATGCTAATGCTCCATCCCCGTTGTGATATGAATGAGTCCGTATTTATTTTCAATGTCGAATAGTCAATTATACCAATTCATTAAGTGATCAATCAGTAATCGCAGACAATCAATTCTAATTTATCTATACAAGCAATAGTTAATCACCCGGCTTCGATATTCTTATATTCAATTTCTCATATCAACCACAACCATATATAATTCCCATTCATTCCCATCATGCATATCCATTTTATCTTTGCCAAGTGATGTGTGTATGATCAACAAGTCTAAAATTTATAATCCAATTAATTCAGATCCACACAAGGCAGTGCACCTATCTTGTAGTATGGAAATTAACTCGGATGTCGTCCTAAAGATCTATGGGCAATTACTAGTAATACCCTTTCACACTATCTAGTCTAAATTATCAAAAGATTGTATTAACCCTAATGATTAATTATGCTAATAATTGACAAACCCTAATTATAGAATATGAAAGATTTTCTTAATTTAATTCAATTCACAACAATGCCCTAGTTTTGATCCACCCTAACCCTTAATACTTATGATAAATTTAACTGATGAAAAATCAAATCTTGAACTAGGGTTTCTAAATTAAACCAATTACTTTCTTCAAGTCAATTGATTCCTAATTTTACATGAGAAAATGGGAATCTCTTCCTTCACTCACGCCAATGTAAAATTGCATAAAACTCACAAACCCTAAATAAAGAATTAATCTTTATGGCAGAAATTCGAAGCCTCCCTATGTCTAGGTGAAACATGCAAATTTATCATTCATGTAAGATCTATCCTATTAGTTGAAATCTCTTTCTAACTAATAAGAATCAAACAAGCAATAATCCTGGCCAAAAATTATCACAAGACAATTAAATCACATGAATGAATTCAAGATCAAAACTTTTCATCAATTGATAACAATTCAGAACATGAGTTAGGGTTTCACAAAACCTAGGGCATACAAATCTACTCTTCCATATGATAAACAAAAAGAAACAATAGATCTAGAAGAGTTTAAATAACATAATAACAAAAACCCCCTTTGAAACAATTGTTGTGACTCCGGATGTTTGTGCCGTCAATTCTCTTGAAAAGCTCTCCAAAACGACCTTAGGGTTAGGAATGATATCTGACTCTCTCTCTCTTCAAACAATGAAAGAAGGCGTATTTATACAAAATTGCTATACACGGGTCCTACACGACCGTGTAGGTCGGGGCTGTACAACATAATTCCAGCGCATTTTCCTTTGTTGTCATGTGTACACTACTCATCCTACACTACCCGTGTAGCTGGGTCGTGTACATTGAAAAAGCTGATTTTTCTTCAAGTTTATCCTCCAAATCTACACTAGTAGTGTATAATTACTAGTGTATGACCAGCAACTTCATCTAGGCTCCATAATCCTTCAATAACTTGGTTTCTTTCATGATAAATCTCTTGAAAAGCTCCATTGTTCCATAATCATCCCTGAAACAAATAATTAACCCAATAAAAGTTCTTTCCTTTGATGAATTACTCAAATAGCATATAAAATATGCTCAATAATGCACAAATAATGAGGGTCTTAAGACACTTATCAAACTTCCCCACACTTAACCGTTTGCTTGTCCTCAAGTAAACAACAAAGGACAAAGAAAATCCATCATCAAATATACCCATGAATTCTTCATAAATTCAGAGTTCATTTAGCATTCATCAAGTCTTTTAGACCATAGCGACTCACTTTGTACCTATTGCTCAAACCTACCATATAAATGTAATTAGCATACTAAAATCAAAATTTTAAGATTAATCCAGGTAAGTCAAACTTTACCCTCACCATTTAACAGTAGACTCCAAAGTCACAAAGTAATTACAAAGTCAAACAATAGCAAAAGAGACCCAGTTATACTTCACCAACTATTAATGAGTATATAAACTCTTCAACCACTTCTCTAAGCACAATAATATAAAGTGAAAGTAATTGCATCCGTTTTTTCCCTTGGATTTTCTCCTTCATTTTAAATCTCTTCGAATTTCTTTTTATAGCCTTCAAAGGGATTTCCTTTGGATGGGGTGTAGCCCGTATCTTTTCAGCTCTTATTATTTTCTCAAATCTCATATAATGAACTTTTTCATTTCTTCCCTTATCGTTATAGTGAGTTCATTGAGTCGGCATATCTTGGGCTCATCACCCAAGTAACCAGGTTTTAAAGAGACCCCATCGAACTCTCCCTCACTCTAACATTCAAGTTCAGAATACTCATAACTCAATTGCTTGAGTCATTGGAGTAAAGGCTATTTTTTTTTTTATATATCCAAAGAGGTTATTTATAAAGGATCGCCAAGTGATAAACATCATATGCTCTTTCACAAAATATTAGGAGGGCTCTCAAAATTTTTGAAAAGAAAATATACAAATCAACAAGCTTAAAAACATAACCGTTTAACTTTCAACTAAGGACTTCAATTCACTTCTAGACTCTAAATTCCATTGCTAAATAGCAAGTAAAATTACCCCCACCTAGATTTCATCCTAAAATTTTAATTAAGTATACCAACTACAAAATAGGTGAGTAAGGTATTATGTAAGTCGCTTTTACTTTAATTTGAATGCTAATTTAAATAATTTTAAAGAGTATATTTTCAAGATTTATCTTAACTCAATATTCAACTGCCAAGCACATTTGCAAACTTGTAAGTGGGGGAATTTTGATTTAAAAACTCGAGTTTAACAATTCAAATTCATCATCGAGATAATATGATCAATCAAGTACATGCAAAATCTATCAAGACCCAAATATATTCCTTTCAAAATACCCCTTCCCCACACTTAATGGAGACAGTGTCCCCAATGTCTTACAATGCAATGCAAACTAGGAAAAGAGGAAATAAAGGAATAAAGATAAGAACTTCCCCATGTGAAAGTAGTTTCCAAGACTAATAGCTGACTGCAGCACCATCAGAAGTAAGTGTTCGTGAACCCTAAACAAAATTCAGCCAGCTTGACCTAAAAAGAAAATCAAAACAAAAAGAAAAAGTTAACCTATCCTAAACATCCATCAGCAACATTAGGAAACAGCAGCAAAAGAGTTTTCTACAATGGGATCTCAATAAGAACAGACCATCAGATCAGAAAGTCTAAAAGAAAACAAAAGAATATATCAAGTCAGATGAAATCCAGCGAGGGTACATCACTTATCCCCCTCCTCATCATCATCTGCATCCTCATCGTCATCCTCATCATCATCTTCATCATCCTCTTCATTGTCATCACTTTCATCCTCATTATCATCTTCATCCTCATCATCATCAGAAGTAGCTACCGCTTCATCTTCAGAAGTCAACTGCTCAGCTACAACCGGAGCTTTCCCTTTCCTTTGATACACCTTAGGCTGTGGAGTTACCTCAGAAACAATCCTCTCAGGTGAGGACTCATAAGTCGGAAGATTTCTAGGCGGTAGGGAAAAACACCTAGCAAGTGTCTGGAGAAAACTCCAAACGGCTTTCCTAAATTTCTTATTCTTTAACCTTTCTTTCTCATACCTTCTTTCCGCCTCTTCGAACTTCTGCCTAGATAGCAGCATATCAAAACCACCAAGTGATCCCCGAAAAGACCCAGCTGGATCGCTCGTGGTAGGTCGAGGAGGTATAGTATACTCTCTAGAAGAACTCTGCCCCATATGTATCTTCTTAAGTCCCCAATGTCTGAATGGGCCATCCAAAACAGGTTTAATATCAATCTTAACATCTTCATGTGATGGGTCCTTCCAAATCTCCATCCCCATGAGCAGCTTAGTGATGTAACCTCCACAAAATATCCCCTTTGTCCGGGTGTCAGTAGCTTGGCGAATGAGAAAAAGGGCTAACTCAATACCAACAATGATCTTGCGTCTCTTATCAATGCTATATAAATAGCTCAGCTCAAAGTTATTCACCACTCCATTACTACTCTTTCTAGCACTAATCGTATGAGAGAAAATGTGGTGGATAATCTTGAAATCAACACTTACCATGGCAGACGCTTTAGATCTAGATGGCTCATATCGAATAGCACAATCACACAACTCCTGCTAGTAATCTTAAGGCTCCACTGTTCGGGGTAGACCCACTGGTAAAGAATAAAACTCAAATGATGTAATTTCATCTTGATTGTACAGACCCATATACTAACAGAATTGAGCTAAAGTAATCTTGTGCACTTTCCCAAAAGCTTGAAATGACAAAACATCTTCGTCAATTGACCTATCCTCCTCCTCCTCATGTCTTAAAGTGGAAAGCACCTCCAAAGTAATACTCCTATAAGCAGGAGTCCGAACAACAAACAGTTGTTCCCATGGTCCTAAAGACAGAAGCTCACGGATCTGTTGCTCCTTGCCATACTCAGCAAGCATGGGCCAATTTATGTACTTGTGAGCTCCAAAAGGCTTCTTGTCCAACCTAGTTTTCCTAGCTTTGCTCCATAGTTGATTAGACAATAGTGGACTAGCCTTTTTAGCTTGTGAGACCTTTCTTTTCTTTGAAGGTGGTGCTGAAGTAGATTGAGAGGATTTAGACTTCTTGTTTACTTCTTTATTCTTGCCATCCTACATGAAAATGAGAGAACAAAATTGAGTATAATAAGGGATACAAGAACTCAAAATTATAGCACATGAAGTCATATAGATCATGAGAAGTAACATTAAGAACATGGAGATGAAAGTGGAACAAGTGTATGAAAGTTGTATAGAAACTGTGTATACACTAGTCATTATACACGACTAGTGTAGGGGTAGTGTACAACAAAAAAAAATTGTAAAATTTAAAATCAACACGAACGTGGGAAAATCACTCATGTAAGAACTCGTGTTGAGAATCATGATTGTCACTAAAACAATAAACCAACTTCAATCACTAAAAATTCGACTAATTTTCCTTCAAATCCCAATTTTCGCACAAAACAAACCCTAGAATTACAATTAGGATGATATAGCAAGAATTCCTACAAATTGACATGCACATTACATATTAGAATGATCTAATTGCACTAAAAACACAAAAGCCCCAATTTTCTTGCCAATTAAAAATCTCACATGAACCCTAGATTTGCAATTTGTGCGTGAAAACCATGTTCATAACAAAGGAAAATATAACTAGCACTTCAAGAATGATCAACAACAAAACGCATACACCATCAACATAATCACACTTCACCCAAATTCATCTCAACTTCGTAAAGCTCCAAAACTCCACAACTTTCGCATGGCTAAACAAACTAAAAGAGATCACTTAATGAGGAATAGGAAGAGATTGATTACATACCTTCGTTGATGACAAGTAAGCCCGATCGTGAGTCCTATAGTGTGGTGGTGGTTGTGTAAGGGAGTGAGAGAAGTGTAGTGTAGTGTTGTGTTGTGTAGGAGTGGAAAAGAGAAAATGGAACAATATAAAGAACAATTGCGTGTGTGAGTTTCAAGGCGTGGAGGGTGTACACGACTCGAGCTACACAGCCGTGTAGCATGACTAGTGACACCACAGTAGAAAAACCTCCCTACACGCTCTCCTACACGAGTTGTGTATAACGACTTGTGACTCCACAGCTTGCCAAATTTCGTACACTGCCACTTACACGAGTCATGTAGAATGACTCATGACTCCACAGCTCGCGTGATCTTGAACATGGCAGTGTACACGAGTCGTGTAGATTGACTCATGACTTTACAGTAGCTACTCAAACATACACTGCCCTAATACATGAGTAGTGTAGAACGACTCATGAAAGCACAGTAGCTAGAATTCATACACTACTCTAGTACACTGGTCGTGTACAATGGTAGCGTACACTGGGAGTCATCAAATTTTTTTTTTTTTTAAACCACATTCAAGATCTTAAGTGTCAAAGGTTTAAAATAATGCATATGATAGAATACTTACCTAGAACACTTAGCAATAAGAAATCCTCCTCTTTACCTTCCTTGATTGTGATTTCCCCCACACTTAGCATGAAAACTCAAGTGTCTCTTTCCACTATGGCTCAACAATCTGCAAAAACGGGATGTTAGGATAGAAAAGCTAGGAAAAGAAAAACTTACCTATCAAAGTCAGACATGTGTTGCCTCCCATGAAGCGCTGTTGTTTAATGTCGTTGGCTCGACATTCTCAAGCTCTTCAAAGCTAATTATATGGTGGATGGAGTTTAAACTGTAAACCCCGGTTTTCTTAGTAACTGAGTAAGCTCCGTAAATCGGAAATCAAAACCCTAAATAGGATTAGTACAAGTAACCTAGAAACCCTAATTCCGGCTTTTCTTAGATTTCTATATAAAAGAACCTCTATAAGATAAATTAATGCGGATTATTGTTTTATAGTATATTTCGAACCATACAAAATTTTGATTTTGAAAAATTTTCTATTCCGAGCTTTCCCGAGCTTCATTACGGAAAAGCGAGCCCGGAACTAGAAACTCAGAAAAAATTCCGGAATACTCGTTAGAACCGGAATTTTATAAGGATTTCAAAAATATATATTTTATAATTTTTCGGGCTATAAAAATTACAGTTATAGCCTTTTTCTCGTATTTTCGTTACTACCGATAAAGTAAATGTCTTATCTACTATTTATTACTATTCACAAGTACAACCTACTACACACATACCCATGCCCTATTCTTACAACCTTTCAATCACTCAATTCATTTTGTTTTCCAAGAAATTTTGTCTCTTCACAAATCATTACAATTAATACAATTTATTACACAAATTCAAATTTCAAATGAAATCAAATATATTTCCCTTTCACTCCCTCATTGGCCGGCGCATATCCCCATACTTTTCCCCCCAATTTGTTTCATTTTAACTCCTTTTATTACACAAACAAACCCTAAATCCACCTAATATAAATACTCATTTACTTTTCTCTCTCTTCACTTTTCATTCCACTCTCCAAAAACTCTCAAACCCTCTCTTTTCCCTTTCCTTCTCTTCTTTGCTTTGTTCTTCTTAAGAACAAGTTGCCCCATTTTTCTTTCTTGCTTCCACATATATTTCTTGCAAATATTTGAGGTAATCTTTCCCTTTTTGCTCTTATAAGATGTTCTAGGATGATACCATGGATGTTTCATGCATCAAAGGACATTCCAAAAGCTTAAAAGGCTATGGATGATGATGCCAAGAAGTGAAACACTCCTCTAGATGATGATCTCTTTTGTTCTTAGTATTTTTGTTACATGGAAGGCTTGTTTATTTTCTTGTTTATGTGATAACTTGTAGATCTAGAGTTTTACAAAGTTTTAGTTATATTTATGTGTAGATCTAGGAGTTCAAGGCTTACTACTAAGTTTTTCTTATGCTTTCATGGATATATATTGAGTAGATCTTAGATTCAAGTTGGAATAAAAAAATAAAATTCGTAACTTGTCAATGCCCTATTTTAAAAACCCTCTTTCAAGTCTTAAAATGGAAGCTTTTGTTAAGAAAATGAAGGTTTGATGGATGTATATCATCAAGGCTTCATCTTACAAGAATCAAAGTTGATTTTCAAAGTTTATTTTCAAAAACAAAAATTGTATTTTCGGATCAAGACAAAGATCCAAAATAAAAACATGTTTTCCAACTCACAAATGAGGATTTTATTCAAGAAATGAAGGGTTCTTGAGATATAATATGTAATGGGTTGTTTTCCATGAGTTTTGATGAATTTTCTCAAGAGATATGTTCAAAATAAATTTATGAAAATTCGGATCAAGACCAAGACCTATTTTTGGAACCCATCAATCAACTTTAAAATGAAGATTTAGACAAAAATATAAGAGGCTCTTGATATAGATATCTTAAGGAATGGATTTTCATAAGTTTGAATGGGTTTTCCTAAAAAGTATTGCATAAATCAAGTGCTTTGTAGAAGACAATATTTAGGTCTTGTTTTCATTGTAAGTTTCAAAGTGGAAATTCGTAATTATGAGGAGACCAATTTTGAAAACCTTCTTTTTGATCTCAAAACAAGTATTTTATATTGAAAATGGAATGCTTTGATGATACATAATATAGGAAAAATTATTTTCATTGAACTAAGTGAGTTTTAGTAAAGGAATTACTCAAAACAAGACAATGAGTTTCAACTTGTGAATTTCGGTTTTATGAATATGGATTCTTAGAAGTTTCTTTTGAGCATTATGTTTGTGATTAGATAAGTATGTAATCTCTTAATTTTGTTTAGAGGATCTCCTTGCAAGTTTAGGACTAATATGAGTTAACCTAAGTAGTTAAATAGAGTAGATATGGCAATTTTTCACAAAGGCTCAAATCTGGAATTTTCGCAACCCTACTGTACAGTACGTTTCCGACCCTTAAATGACCTTAAATGTTTGAATTAACTTTAGAAATGGATAGCTCTTTCGAAGTAGGTATAAATCGGTATATTATAAGCTAAATTCCGAGTTAAAATGAGTTAGATATGACCTTTTTAAGTTAAGGATTCAACCTAGACGGAAATTGACGAACTTAGTAAATAAAATTGTTAAGTTTAATAGAACTTCATAAGAGATACTCATTGAGGGTATTCTTTGTACCTAGGTGAATTGGAGGACGGGTTACCACTTCCCGAGGACTATTACGACTAGTGGATTTTCACTACATGGACAAGTGAGTTCATTTCTCAATTAATTATGCTCTTGGGTGTGCTTGTAGTTAGTGGCATTAGACTTAGGAAAAGATAAAATTGTGATTGAATGGTGATCTAAACTTGTATGAATGAACATAAGTATATCGAGGCAAGCTTTGTTGCAATAACTTGTATGAGCTAGTATAGATTTGGAGTGTCTGAAATCTGTATGATCACTTTTAAAATTATCTAATTAATATGCCATGATTATATGAATAAATTGTACATGCATATCACGTAGTGAGTCACATTGCATTACGAGAATGCTTTTGGTGGGAACAAAAGTATGATCGGGAGGCAGCGGGTCTTTAATGAAGGGGACTAGGGTTGCATGACTTATGGACCACCCCATTCAAATAATGAAAACTATGGTTGCATGACTTATGGACCAACATTAAAATTGTGGTTGCATGTCTTATGGACCACCCCACTTAAGATTGGGATTATGGTTGCATGTCTTATGGACCAACTTTGGAATTGTAGTTGCATGTCTTATGAACTACCCCAAACCCCGAATGGAGGGCGTAAATTCATTCACTTATGACTACCGGAAAGTCATATGCTGCTTGCTCATATGCTTGTGCATTCATATGGTTGCTTAATTATAACTTGCTTGTATAGATATTTTAGCTTGGTCGGGCATGTTACTTGAAGAAAATGAATCTCACTAAGCATTAGCTTATACCCCAATAGTTTTTGTTGCAGTGTTCCTATTTTTGGATGTTCCGAGAGGACACTTTGTGCAGGTTTACTACATTGGATTAAAGAGCTTTTGAGGAAGTCGAGACCTAGTATAGGCGTGGACTTCTAGGAAAATCTCTTTAATATAAATTCAGATATATGTAATTGGAGCTAAACGATGTAGACTCCTATTATTTTGGCAGGGGTATGCCCCCTTGGCTTTTGTAAAGCTTAACTATTTATCTTGATGTGATTTATATTTTTAATGCTATGTATGCTTTCTTAAGACTACTCGAATCAAAGTGTTATCCTAAAAGTTGTGAAAGTACACCTTACACTCGATATGCAAACTTATGGGATGACATTTTTCTCATTTGGGACCACAATCATCCCTCCTTTCTTGGGTACCACTTGTGTTGGACTAACCCAAGAACTATCAGATATAGGATATATCATCCCAGCATCAAGTAGCTTTATAACTTCCTTCTTAACCACATCCTTCATATTCGGGTTTAGCCTTCTTTGGGGTTGAACAACAGGCTTGTAACCTTCTTCTAACAAAATTTTATGAGTACAGAAGGATGGATTAACACCTTTTATATCAGAGATCTTCCAAGCAATTACTCGCTTGTGTGCTTTGAGGATCGAAATCAGTTGCTCTTTCTGTTCATTTGATAAGTCTGAAGCAATGATGTCACGCCCCGAGGAGTACCCTAAACGTGGCAGTCCGCCGTACACAATACTAAAGCCTAGGAATGACTGCCTTAGTCATGCAAAGGCTTCCATATTATATACAAGGCGTACATCACAACCAAGGGGACGCATCGGAGTAGCGCAATTCACATTGATAATAAATAAGTAACGAGGCAAAGAGAATACTTATTATAAAGCATAGACATATTGTATTGTAATTCTTAGAGGCATGTCCATCTATTATCCGCAAATAAATATAGCTCACTATTCATATAAGTCATTATATGTAAAGACCCTTACAAAATTACTTATCTTATGATTCTATTTCCTCCATAGAAGCTTAACGATCCTGTCATGATTTCTTCAATGTCATGATCCTCAAATTTAACCCACGAATATACCTGTTTCAACAAAATCTATAGGGGTATAAGCTACAACTAGCTTAGTGAGATATTCCTCTTCATTCGCACCACATTTTCAAACAAGTTTATTTATTCAAATACACATATGCTATGCATACAATGCAACAATCACATGATTACGCGAATATATATAGCCATCCGGAAACCATATATAGAACGGATTTACCCCTCCGTATCAAAGGTTAGGGAATCGGGGTTGAAGGTCCTCGACCTTCTACTGCTAGTCCCCAGGTCCTCACCCACAGCGTTCGGTTGGCTCGGCTCCGAACCTAGAGTCGCTTTCCCCGAGCGATTTGGATTCTCCAGGAAGGAACATGGCCCGTGGCACCGCACGATCACAGCCAATCCAACTCTACGCGTAGGAGTAGCAGCCTTCCGAAATAGATGTGACTCGATGGATGCTATGCGTGAACGTTTTATTGTTCTTAGGTCAAACCTTATTAAGGTTTATTAGGGGCGATCAATCAATTTAGCAACAATAAACAATCATACAAGTAAGTAAACAAAATTATTTAAACAAGCAGATCGAAGTTGCGATATTCTTAATTCTCAATTCACGCATAAACATAGAATCTATATATACGCATAATCCGAAATCCCCAAATATACTCGTTTTTATCTTTTCTTAGTATACTAATGCTACTAACTTACAAGCACAAGCAAGGTAACGAAATTAGAAGGAATAACTCACTCGTCCATTTCGCTATCTTCTTAGTCGTAGTAATCCTCGGGTAGGGTATTCTCGTATCCTTCGTCACCTAGACAAAAGAAATACCCGGGATAAGTCTTCATGAATTTCTATTCTTGGAGATCTTAAACTTTTCTTAAAATCGCGGTAAAATCGTATAAGAAGAAATTCCAACTTAAAATGGCCATAACTTGCTCATTTTAACTCGGAATTTCGCATATGATATACCGTTTTCTACCTATTCGAAAAGTTCTATCCATTTCTAAACTTATCTTGGTCATAAAAGGTCATTTGGGTTCCGAAAACGTCAGGTACAGATTTAAAACGAATTTTCTAAACTTTTGCAAAAATCCATTTTCTAACTCAACTTCATTTTAAAGAAAATCCTTTTGTAACAATATAATTATATATTTGATAAACACTTTGAATATATAGGTAAGCTCACTTTATATGCAAAATTTCTAATGGTAGTGTCTCAACAATTTATTTCATAAAACAATTCTTTTTAAAACTTATTTTGATAAATTCCTTTTCAAGTATTTAAAGAAACTTTATATTTTTACTAGGTTGTTATAAATGAGTATATTCTTATTTTATTTTTATTTTTTTTTCATTTCCTTTTCCAAAACAAGTAAAATTTCCTTTTAACCTTAGTTTTTCATAAATTTCGCTTCTAGTGATAAAAGATCTATTTTTATCAAAAAGTATATTAGGTTGTTCAAAACCTTTTTATAATTTTGTATTTAGGATGGTTTTAGAAAATGAATTTTTCTTCTTATATTCATTTCTAAAATATAAGCTTTTGCTTTCCAAAACTTGTTCTTTCATTTCTTTTGAAAAGAATCATTTTTATAAAATCCATTATTATAAATCTTACCTCATTTATATTCCTTTCAAAATTAGTTCCTTCTTTTAGAAATTTGAAAATCATTATTTTTCCTAAGTGGGTTCATAACTTGATGAGTTGATTTTTGTCTTAACTTTGAAAACTAGTTTGTTCCTTAGTTTAGAAAAGAATTTAAGTCTTAAACTTTCGATATTAACGATTTATTTTTCTAAAAGCTTAGATTACCATAAAATACAAGGAAAATATTTATTTATGTTTTCTTGCTAAAACTATCTTTGTTATTTAAGAAAACTTGAGAAAACTTATATTATTCTATTTCTAGGTTGTTGATAATAACTTCATGTTTTTGTAGTAAATCATATAATTGGAAACTTAGCTTTGAGTTCATTTAGTAAAACAAGATTCTATTTTTAGATTAGTTGAGACATTAACATTATGCAAATGCAAGTATCATGAGCATATAAAATAATAAGAACATAAAAAAATACTAAAAATAATTAATGAGCAAGAAAATAAAATATCAAGCATTGGGAACCTTAGCTTCTTCAAGGAATCCCGATCAAGTATTGGAGCCTTAGCTTTATCAAGGCATCCCGGGACTAAGAATGGACTAGTCCCGAAAGATTAAAGAAAATAAATAAAAAGATTGTTTTGACTTGATATGACAAGTCTAAGACTAGAAAGACTAGTCTTAATAATCGCATAAAATAAATAAATTGTATAACTTGAATGTAAAGAAATAACAAATGAGCTTATATGCTCTAAATAAATATATACATAATGTACATAATACTATATATAAACAAATAATCACAATAATAATAACAACATAATAAAATAGGAAGCTTATGTACAAGAACAAAACATGAATATGTTGTTGCTTTTACTACTCATATGAGTTTCAAAACAACACCATAGTCATATTAAGTCACATGACATGGATGAATAATAGATGGAAGAAATATTTACCTAAGGTATGTAAGAGGTATGAAGATGGTAGTGATGTATGGTTATGTGGTTATGGAGAGATGGTAGTTGTATTACATAAAGAGAGTTTTGGTAGGAGAGATTTTCTTCTTACAAGAAGAGAGTTCTTGTAAGAATATAGAGAGGAGTTTTTGGAGAGGATTTTGGCATAATTTCTTTGCTTTGGAATGGTGTGAAGAAATGAGAAGGGGAGAGGTGGTATTTATAGGAAAAGAGGAGAGGAATTAAGAGTGATTTAAATAATTGAAAAAGAAAATAAAAAGAGAGGGAAGAGAGAGAGTGATTGGATGGCAACATGAAGGGGGAGAGAGAAAAGTACAATTATGATTAATTTTTGTGTAAGAGAAGTGATGTTTTGTAAGAAAGGTATGAGTAGATTTTTATGGGAAAAGAAAATGTGAATAGTGTGAATTGTGTCATTTGTAAGAGTGATTAGATATAAAGAGAGAGTGAATAGTAATGAATAGTAGAAAAGTACTATGAATAGTAGACTAGACAATTAAAGTACCGGTAGTAATAAAAATACGTGTAATAATGCGATATCTGTAATTTTTAGCTACCGAAAAATTCTAAAACTGATATTTTTGGAATCCTTGTATTTTTACGAGTCTATTGGTATAAACGGAATATTTTTAATATTCCGAGCTCCGGGACACGCTTTTCGAGAACCGATCCCGTTTGGGTCCTAAGGTCACTCAAAATTTGCGAATCTGATATTTTTATGTTATCCTATGTTATTACGAACTATTCTAGGTCATTAACTTAATTTCGTTTTCTAGGGTTTGAAAACGCGGGATTGCCGGATCTTAAATACTAGGGTTCGTTATGGGCTTGTTGACTTTTAGGGTTCTGTTTTGATTTCCATTTTCGTCGAGATATTCGTAAGATCGTATAATTTTTCGAGTCTTGATCGTTTTAGAATTTTAGCTCGAAATTTATATTTTATTTTATTTGTGATTATTTAATAGTTTTTAGTTCTCGGAATCGTTTAACCGAGTCTAGGGTTATGAGTTGACTCAGTTTGACTTTTGGTGAGAATTTGAAATTTGTGATTTCTGAAATTTATCGAAAGTTTTAAGATTTTGCTGTTGATCGTTATTTGGATATATTGTTTTGATTTGCGTGTTAGGAAACGGTTAGATGATTTAATTGATGTACGAACGTTGATTAAATCGGTAGTTAGACTTTATATTTCGTTTCAAGGGTTCTTGTTTTCTCAAGATTGAGAACACTCGTTTTTTTGTTCTCATTTGGAATTAAGTTTTAACTTGGTTCGAGTTTTAGGGTTTCATTTCTGGTGTTTGACTTGTCTAAAATTGAGTTTTAATCTCAAGTTGATTTTTCGGGTTTTTTGATATTTATACTTCTAGAATTATTTTTAAGGATTATGAAAATTTTTGGGGGTTTACAACCTACCCACCTTAAAGAAAGTTTTGTCCTCAAAACTTGTTATGCGTACGTAGGTTGATGAGAAATTATATATCGTCGTTCATCAACGTTTGTGATATTTGGAATTTTGTCTCAAGTCTTTTTGTTGGAACGGTATTATGATTTTATTAAGTCGTTCCTTTAATCTCTATACATCTGATACCTTCTTTAGTTTTACTTCCATAAAAAAAAGGGTTTGGAAGTTTATCGTTGTTCTTGAATTTATTCTTTCGTATTTTCTATTTCTCATGTATCTTTAGTCGGTAATATTGGAATTTCGTTAATCTTGTGCGTTTAATATTTTATGCAATATAGCATATATAGAATCAATAAGATTTGGTTTTAGCGATTTTCAACCTTCACTTTACTTAACCCATTTTGAAGAATCTCAAACTCGACCAACACAACAGACGACGGACGGCTTTGACTTGACTCAATCTTGAATTGATGACGACTTACTGTGACATGACACTGGTACATTCACTTGACAAAGGAAGGTTGTGAATTCGCTTTCCCATTCTTATGTGAGCATATATATGACATGCATATATAAAATACACAATGTTTACACTTATTCCATATCGTTGTTTTATTCTTTACGTGGTCATCTTGACAAGATTTGAGGTCAAGATGAAAAATTTGGAGTTTGCTTGTTGGGATCTTATCATTACCGATTCTAGCTTATAGGCGGTAATAGTTATGCTTTTGATGTACTTTATTTTTGGTGTGTTCAAGGTAAATGGCAATTGATTTGCTTTCTTCTTTTGGTACTTACAAAATTTTCGACAATCATATTTTTATTCCATCTGTATTAAGGAAAAAGGTGACAATTACATAATCTATGGTCATTACTAGCAAACTGTTTCTTTGGTCCAAGCGGTACAACAAGAAATTTATTGTCTAAGGGTAACCTGATATCTATTCGCATTCGTGACTATCGTCTCCTTTTAAAACAACGAATTCTAACTCTTGGTTGGCTTCCTCGCAAATCCATTGTCCTTGTTGGTTGTACACACGTATTTCTTATGGGGGTATCGCCGAGTATCTCCCTTCCATATTTTTCTTCTTAGGACACTTCTTGGCAATATGTCCTGGCTCCTTACAGATCAGGCAGGTGGCAAAGGTTTTCTTTGGACATCTCATGACTTTGTGATTCGGACTCCCGCAGTAGTAACACTTGTGTTGTAACTTAGGACACTGCCTTGGTTTATGTCCCTTTTTGCATTTCCAACATTGGGTATCCGGTTTCTTTTTATCCTTCTTTCTACTCGGGCTGACCAATGTTTCGAGCTCATTGACTTTGAGGCTTAGACTAGGTTCACTTATAGATTCCTCCTCAATTATCAAGACATTTCCTTCCGTCCTTCTCCTTTTCTTAGCACCATCCACAATTCGTGCTCTTTCTACTAGTTCTCGGAAATCTTTGATGTCAAATTCTATTAACTTGATACGAAGGTCTTCATCCAATCCTCCTAAGAAGACTTGCCTCTTGAGTTCCTCACTATCCTTATATGACTCAGGGGCATATTGTAACAACTTATTGAACTCTGTTTCGTATTGTTCAAGACTACGGCTTCCTTGAGAAATACTTAGGAAATCTGTACTAAATTGGATTCTCAAGCTTCCAGGGAAAAAGTTCTCCAAGAATTCATGCCTAAATGTCTCCCATGTGATTGGTGGTAGTAGCTCTCTACTTTTGGATTCCCACCATATTCTTGCATTGAACCTCAGCATGAAAGTCCCATATGTAAGCTGAAGATGTTGTGGTACTTCAAAAGCATTGAAAGATCGTTCTATTTGTGCTAACCAATCATCGCTTCATCCGGTTTTCCAAAAGCTCCATCAAAATATCGATTGCACTTAATGAATTCTGGCAACATACTTTGATAAGGTTTCGGTAAAGGTGGCTCAGCTGGTGTTATTTCAATCGGTGGTGTTGGAACTTCTGGTATTGCTTCTTGTGCAGGTACTGGTGTAGGCATAGCATGGCTTGTTGTGCGAAATTCCTTATGAGGTTGGCAAGTTGTTCGATGTTAGCTTGATCCATTCGCGGTTGGTTCGGTTGTTGAGGTTCTTCCGGGTTCTCAGGTTCTACAAGGGGTATTTTTTGGTTGCGTTGAGCACGAGTACGTCTCCTATTTGTTCTACAGGTTTTATTAAGCTAGTGTGAGATTCTTTTGAACTTTATTAAGTCTTAGACGTTTATCGGAAAAACATTCGAGAAATAAACTAATAGCAAATGAGTACGGAAATGAATACAAATATTTGAAAATTGACTGAAATCATAATAAAAAGGAAATTCATATCATTAAAATAAATACATGGAAACAGAAGGAAGACTTAAATACTTCCTTTACAAAAGTTCAAAGAAAGGATGCAAAACATAAAAAAAAAAATTTCAAATTATTACATAGATAACATATATATTAAAGTTTTTACGGGAGTTTTAGCGTTCGTTCTCACTTCGGATTGCTCTTCACAGGGTAGGAGTATTTCCTTGATTACTTGATCCTTCGTCTTCATTATCAGTAACTTTTTCTTTTCCTTTGTGGTGAGATTTGGTGGTAGGATCTCTAGACGAAGTCCCACATTCTTTCTTAGATGGGTCATTTCTTTCGGGGTCTGAGATGGGATCATCCCATAAACCTTGCGTCTTTAGATCTTCACGTACATAGACATACCACACCTTGCACATGTAGCATGTTTCTTTGGCACTTGTGGGGTAATTCTTGGTCCTACAGATGAGACGATTGCATACGTAGCATTTCTTTATTGTTGTTGGGTAATTGTTGGCACTGTGTTTTCTCTTTGCATGACCAGAATAGATAGTACCATTCTTCTTAGGACAATTAAGGATTTTGTGGTCCTTGTTTCCACAGAAGTAACACTTGTACTGTAGTTGTGGGCAACTTTTGGGGAAATGTCTTCCTTCACACTTCCAGCATCTGACCTTAGGGGTTGCGGAATCCTTAAAAGGTTGAAGTTGTTTATGCTTCTTAGCCCATGGTTCAGGATTAGCCATGAAGGAAGGCACTTGTGCTATTGGTGTTGCTCCAAGTTGGGGTCTTCTAACTGGAGCGGGTGTAAAGGTTATGGGTGTTTGTTGTATGTATGCTCTTATCGTCTCTTCTAAACGTCTTATGGTGGTCCAGAGTTCTTGGGTTAGATCTTGTGGTGGGAGTGCTCTTGGTTCTTGTTGTTCTTTGAGAGGGGTGCTTGATTGTGGCATAATTTCCTCGGGTAGCTTCCTAGAACCAAACGAAGCGGTCGTATTAGATATTTTCTTTATTTCGAGTTTTATGCTCATGTTATTTGTTTTTAAGGAAAAGAGAAGCGTTATAGACTGTTGTTAGTCTGATTAAAGGTTAACGTAGGTACTTAATGTTATTTACCTAAGGGTCTTACTTATAAAAGAGGTATTATACATAAATTGCTCCTAATTGGTCTTGAATAGGGCTACTATGCATTAAGGCTTATTGATCTCGCTAAGGTAGGCTTACTATGTTTATTCTATATCTAAATTCTAAGTCTCCTTCATGTTTTCTCCATATTATTCTGTTATGTTCTATTTCCAAGTCATTTCTACCTTTCTCAATCTTGGGTCAACATTCTAAGGTAATTCCTCTTTATGTGATACTAAATATCCTCTAATTCTTGTATAAGTATTTCCTGCCTTCTTCTAACATTCTCCAAGATAAAGTTCTATTCCTTAAACATAAGGATTCTTAAACATAAGATCATATCCTATCAATCTATCCTTCTACTCTTCTTTTCTAATTCCCAAAAACCTTGTTGCTCTTGATACCAACTTAAACTGTCACGCCCCGAGGAGTACCCTAAACGTGGCAGTCCGCCGTACACAATACTAAAGCCTAGGAATGACTACCTTAGTCATGCAAAGGCTTCCATATTATGTACAAGGCGTACATCACAACCAAGGGGACGCATCGGAGTAGCGCAATTCACATTGATAATAAATAAGTAACGAGGCAAAGAGAATACTTATTATAAAGCATAGACATATTGTATTGTAATTCTTAGAGGCATGTCCATCTATTATCCGCAAATAAATATAGCTCACTATTCATATAAGTCATTATATGTAAAGACCCTTACAAAATTACTTATCTTATGATTCTATTTCCTCCATAGAAGCTTAACGATCCTGTCATGATTTCTTCAATGTCATGATCCTCAAATTTAACCCACGAATATACCTGTTTCAACAAAATCTATAGGGGTATAAGCTACAACTAGCTTAGTGAGATATTCCTCTTCATTCGCACCACATTTTCAAACAAGTTTATTTATTCAAATACACATATGCTATGCATACAATGCAACAATCACATGATTACGCGAATATATATAGCCATCCGGAAACCATATATAGAACGGATTTACCCCTCCGTATCAAAGGTTAGGGAATCGGGGTTGAAGGTCCTCGACCTTCTACTGCTAGTCCCCAGGTCCTCACCCACAGCGTTCGGTTGGCTCGGCTCCGAACCTAGAGTCGCTTTCCCCGAGCGATTTGGATTCTCCAGGAAGGAACATGGCCCGTGGCACCGCACGATCACAGCCAATCCAACTCTACGCGTAGGAGTAGCAGCCTTCCGAAATAGATGTGACTCGATGGATGCTATGCGTGAACGTTTTATTGTTCTTAGGTCAAACCTTATTAAGGTTTATTAGGGGCGATCAATCAATTTAGCAACAATAAACATCATACAAGTAAGTAAACAAAATTATTTAAACAAGCAGATCGAAGTTGTGATATTCTTAATTCTCAATTCACGCATAAACATAGAATCGTATATATACGCATAATCCCGAAATCCCCAAATATACTCGTTTTTATCTTTTCTTAGTATACTAATGCTACTAACTTACAAGCACAAGCAAGGTAACGAAATTAGAAGGAATAACTCACTCGTCCATTTCGCTATCTTCTTAGTCGTAGTAATCCTCGGGTAGGGTATTCTCGTATCCTTCGTCACCTAGACAAAAGAAATACCCGGGATAAGTCTTCAATGAATTTCTATTCTTGGAGATCTTAAACTTTTCTTAAAATCGCGGTAAAATCGTATAAGAAGAAATTCCAACTTAAAATGGCCATAACTTGCTCATTTAACTCGGAATTTCGCATATGAATACCGTTTTCTACCTATTCGAAAAGTTCTATCCATTTCTAAACTTATCTTGGTCATAAAAGGTCATTTGGGTTCCGAAACGTCAGGTACAGATTTAAAACGAATTTTCTAAACTTTTGCAAAAATCCATTTTCTAACTCAACTTCATTTTAAAGAAAATCCTTTTGTAACAATATAATATATATTTGATAAACACTTTGAATATATAGGTAAGCTCACTTTATATGCAAAATTTCTAATGGTAGTGTCTCAAACATTTATTTCATAAAACAATTCTTTTTAAAACTTATTTTGATAAATTCCTTTTCAAGTAATTAAAGAAACTTTATATTTTTACTAGGTTGTTATAAATGAGTATATTCTTATTTATTTTTTCATTTCCTTTCCAAAACAAGTAAAATTTCTTTTTAACCTTAGTTTTTCATAAATTTCGCTTCTAGTGATAAAAGATCTATTTTTATCAAAAAGTATATTAGGTTGTTCAAAACCTTTTTATAATTTTGTATTTAGGATGGTTTTAGAAAATGAATTTTGTCTTCTTATATTCATTTCTAAAATATAAGCTTTTGCTTTCCAAAACTTGTTCTTTCATTTCTTTTGAAAAGAATCATTTTTATAAAATCCATTTTATAAATCTTACCTCATTTATATTCCTTTCAAAATTAGTTCCTTCTTTTAGAAATTTGAAAATCATTATTTTTCCTAAGTGGGTTCATAACTTGATGAGTTGATTTTTGTCTTAACTTTGAAAACTAGTTTGTTCCTTAGTTTAGAAAAGAATTTAAGTCTTAAACTTTCGATATTAACGATTTATTTTTCTAAAAGCTTAGATTACCATTAAAATACAAGGAAAATATTTATTTATGTTTTCTTGCTAAAACTATCTTTGTTATTTAAGAAAACTTGAGAAAACTTATATATTCATTTCTAGGTTGTTGATAATAACTTCATGTTTTTGTAGTAATCATATAATTGGAAACTTAGCTTTGAGTTCATTTAGTAAAACAAGATTCTATTTTTAGATTAGTTGAGACATTAACATTATGCAAATGCAAGTATCATGAGCATATAAAATAATAGAACATAAAAAAAAATACTAAAAATAATTAATGAGCAAGAAAATAAAATATCAAGCATTGGGAACCTTAGCTTCTTCAAGGAATCCGATCAAGTATTGGAGCCTTAGCTTTATCAAGGCATCCCGGGACTAAGAATGGACTAGTCCGAAAGATTAAAGAAAATAAATAAAAAGATTGTTTTGACTTGATATTGACAAGTCTAAGACTAGAAAGACTAGTCTTAATAATCGCATAAAATAAATAAATTGTATAACTTGAATGTAAAGAAATAACAAATGAGCTTATATGCTCTAAATAAATATATATACATAATGTACATAATACTATTATATAAACAAATAATCACAATAATAATAACACATAATAAAATAGGAAGCTTATGTACAAGAACAAAACATGAATATGTTGTTGCTTTTACTACTCATATGAGTTTCAAAACAACACCATAGTCATATTAAGTCACATGACATGGATGAATAATAGATGGAAGAAATATTTACCTAAGGTATGTAAGAGGTATGAAGATGTTAGTGGATGTATGGTTATATGGTTATGGAGAGATGGTAGTTGTATTACATAAAGAGTTTTGGTAGAGAGATTTTCTTCTTACAAGAAGAGAGTTCTTGTAAGAATATAGAGAGTTTTTGGAGAGGATTTTTGGCATAATTTCTTTGCTTGGAATGGTGTGAAGAAATGAGAAGGGGAGAGGTGGTATTTATAGGAAAAGAGGAGAGGAATTAAGAGTGATTTAAATAATTGAAAAAGAAAAAAAAGAGAGGGAAGAGAGAGAGTGATTGGATGGCAACATGAAGGGGGAGAGAGAAAAGTACAATTATGATTAATTTTTGTGTAAGAGAAGTGATGTTTTGTAAGAAAGGTATGAGTAGATTTTTATGGAAAGAAAATGTGAATAGTGTGAATTGTGTCATTTGTAAGAGTGATTAGATATAAAGAGAGAGAGTGAATAGTAATGAATAGTAGAAAAGTACTATGAATAGTAGACTAGACAATTAAAGTACCGGTAGTAATAAAAATACGTGTAATAATGCGATATCTGTAATTTTTAGCTACCGAAAAATTCTAAAACTGATATTTTTGGAATCCTTGTATTTTTACGAGTCTATTGTATAAACGGAATATTTTTAATATTCGAGCTCCGGGACACGCTTTTCGAGAACCGATCCCGTTTGGGTCCTAAGGTCACTCAAAATTGCGAATCTGATATTTTTATGTTATCCTATGTATTACGAACTATTCTAGGTCATTAACTTAATTTCGTTTTCTAGGGTTTGAAAACGCGGGATTGCCGGATCTTAAATACTAGGGTTCGTTATGGGCTTGTTGACTTTTAGGGTTCTGTTTTGATTTCCATTTTCGTCGAGATATTCGTAAGATCGTATAATTTTTCGAGTCTTGATCGTTTTAGAATTTTAGCTCGAAATTTATATTTATTTTATTTGTGATTATTTAATAGTTTTTAGTTCTCGGAATCGTTTAACCGAGTCTAGGGTTATGAGTTGACTCAGTTTGACTTTTGGTGAGAATTTGAAATTTGTGATTTCTGAAATTTATCGAAAGTTTTAAGATTTTGCTGTTGATCGTTATTTGGATATATTTTTTGATTTGCGTGTTAGGAAACGGTTAGATGATTTAATTGATGTACGAACGTTGATTAAATCGGTAGTTAGACTTTATATTTCGTTTCAAGGGTTCTTGTTTTCTCAAGATTGAGAACACTCGTTTTTTTGTTCTCATTTGGAATTAAGTTTTAACTTGGTTCGAGTTTTAGGGTTTCATTTCTGGTGTTTGACTTGTCTAAAATGAGTTTTAATCTCAAGTTGATTTTTCGGGTTTTTTTGATATTTATACTTCTAGAATTATTTTTAAGGATTATGAAAATTTTTGGGGGTTTACAAATGATCACTGGTAGCTTAGAATCCTTCTCCAAGAAGGCATACTCAAGAAAATTTGGTAGCTGCTTCAATTCAAGCACCGGTGGCTCTTCAATAGAAGGTTCAGTCGTGCTTCATTGTTCTTCAATTCTTCAAACCCATTCTGAGGTATGAATTGCTCTGTAGCATCCAATTCTGCTATGATAGCTCTTACCTCGGGGTTCGTCGCTTCTTCCTTTCTATTGTGAGTCAAACTCAATTCCATTTCATCTCTGCTTATAATTTCTTCAATGTGATCAGACACTGAGGAATCCACAACATCAATTGAGTAACATGAGTCATCAGATCCCATCGGATGTTTTAATGCTGCAGAAACTGTTACCACCAATTCTTCATCTCCAACGTTAAGTGTAAGCTTCCCCTCCTCAACATCTATCACTACTCTTGCTGTGGCTAAGAAAGGTCTACCCAAGATCAAGGGTACATCCCTATCTTCATCCATGTCAAGTATCACAAAATCCACAGGATAAATAAAGTTTCCAACTTTCACTAGAACATCTTCAATAAGTCCTCTTGGAATTTTTACAGAACGATCAGCTAACTGAAGACTCATGCGAGTAGGGCGGGGTTCAGTTAAGCCCTCAAGGCCTAGTTTCTTGAAAAAGGAGTAAGGCATGAGATTAATACTTGCCCCAAGATCAGCCAATGCTTTATCAATAGATAATTCCCCCACAACACATGGAACAGTGAAACTTCCAGGATCTTTCAACTTTGGAGGTAACTTATTCTGAATAATCGAGGAGCAATTTGCTCCTACTTCAATTGTAGAGACATCCTCCAACTTCCTCTTGTTAGACAAAAGTTCCTTAAGGAACTTAGCGTATTTGGGCATTTGAGAAAGAGCTTCCACAAATGGAAGATTAATGTGAAGTTGCTTGAACAAATCCAAGAATTTATCAAACTGTTCTTTATCCTTTTACTGATGAAGACGAGTAGGATATGGTATTTTAGGTACATACTCTTTGACTGCTTGAGCCTGTTTCTTTTCTGGCTCAGCTATGTCATTCTCAGACTTCTCATTTCTATTAACTTCTTTCTCCACATATTGCTCATGCTCCTCCTCACTTCTGCTCGGAATTTCCTTACCACTTCTCAAATTAATGGCTTTCAACTGTTCCTTAGGATTAGGCTCAGTGTTCCCAGGAAGAGATCCTGGCTGTCTTTCTGAAAGCAGTTTGGCCATTTGGCCAATTTGTTGTTCTAAGGTGTGAATAGAAGCTTCTTGATTCCGATGACGTGCATCAGAACTCTGGATAAACCGTGTTAGAAGTTCTTCCACATTTGGCTTTTTCTCAGGTGGTGGAAGAGCAAGAAGTTTTTGATGCGTTGGTAATTGTTGCGGCTGCAGCTTATGAAACCCAGGTGGAAAGTTGGGTTTTTGTGCATTTTGATTGCTCCAAGAAAAATTGAGACGATCTCTCCAACCTCGATTATATGTATTGCTATAGGGATTATAGTTTCTGGTTCCTCTGTCGAATTTGTTCACAAAATTCGCTCCCTCCATGCTTGGGCTAACACCAGGAACATAGGAATCTCCCATTGAAAAATCTGAAAAGCCCATAGGAAAATTACATTGAGGTGAAGCATCCATATTTGGCATATGACTTGGCCCTGCATTTGACATAGGTTGCATTCTACTCATTTGAGCTGTAAGTGATGCAACTTGTGCTTGAAGTTGAGCAACTGCATCCGACTTATGATTGGCAGTTACTTGCCTCGGTTTATTTCTTTCACTATGCCAACAAAATGTGTTTCTTGCCATATCTTCTATCAGATCATATGCCTCAGGAGCACTTTTCTTCATCAGACTTCCACCAGCTACTGCATCAGTCATAGTCTTCAATTGATCACCAAGGGAAGAATAGAAAATTCTAACCAGATCATGAAGAGAAATTCCATGGTGAGGACAATGCCTAAGGAGTTCCTTGAACCGCTCCCAAACCTCATAGAGTGATTCACCGTCGTATTGCGAAAGGAGAGTATATCATTTCTCAATTGTATTGTCTTGCTCGGTGGGAAAAATTGCTCCAAAAATTTCCATGCCACTTGATCCCAATTGGTTAGGGAAAGGGGGCAGAATTTAGCCAGTTGCTTGCTTATCCCTAAGAGAAAAAGGGAATAGTCTAAGGCGTATTGCATCATCAGATACCCCATTACTCTTAACGATGGCACATATCTGTAGAAATCTTGACAAATGATCGTGTGGATTTTCAGAGGCTCCTCCTCCAAATTGATTTACCTACACCATCTGAATTAGAGCAGGCTTCAACTCAAAATTATTCGCTTGTATTGCAGGCCATGCAATAGGTGGAGCACTCCTTCAACCGTGGGAATAAACAATTCCCACATGGGTCTATGCACTTCATTGCCTGCAATTTGAAATGGGATATTTTCATTCCCACCAACTTGGTTTGGATCACGTTCATTTCCTTGTTCTTCCATGGTTTGCAAAGTCTCTAGATTGGCTCTTCTTTCTCTTTGCCTCCTGTGAAATGTCCGGTCTATTTCAGGATCAAATTCAAAATTCTCCAATGAAGAACTACTTGTCATAAGCTGCAAGAGATGAAAAATGGATTAGAAATTTGTTTTTTTTTTAAGCAGAAAGAAGAGAAGAATATAAAATAAAAAAATGACTAAATTAGCAGCTAGTAAGGCTTTCCTAATATTGCCAGATTCCCGGTAATGGCGCCAAAAACTTTTGATGTGTGTATGATCACCAAGTCTAAAATTTATAATCCATTTAATTCAGATCCACACAAGGCAGCGCACCTATCTTGTAGTATGGAAATTAACTCGGATGTCATCCTAAAGATCTATGGGCAATTACTAGTAATATCCTTTCACCACTATCTAGTCTAAATTATCAAAAGATTGTATTAACCCTCATGATTAATTATGCTAATAATTGACAAACCTTAATTATAGAATATGAAAGCTTTTCTTAAGTTAATTCAATTCACAACAATGCCCCTAGTTTTGTTCCACCCTAACCCTTAATACTTATGATAAATTTAACTGATGAAAAATCAAATCTTGAACTACAGGGTTTCTAAATTAAACCAATTACTTTCTTCAAGTCAATTGATTCCTAATTTTACATGAGAAAATGGGAATTTCTTCCTTCACTCACGCCAATGTAAAATTGCATAAAACTCACAAACCCCAAATAAAGAATTAATCTTTATGGCAGAAATTCGAAGCCTCCCTATGTCTAGGTGAAACATGCAAATTTATCATTCATGTAAGATCTATCCTATTAGTTGAAATCTCTTTCTAACTAATAAGAATCAAACAAGCAATAATCCTGGCCAGAAAATTATCACAAGACAATTAAATCACATGAATGAATTCAAGATCAAAACTTTTCATTAATTGATAACAATTCAGAACATGAGTTAGGGTTTCACAAAACTTAGGGCATACAAATCTACTCTTCCATATGATAAACAATAGAAACAATAGATCTAGAAGAGTTTAAATGATTCATAATAACAAAAACCCCCTTTGAAACAATTGTTGTGACCCCGGATGTTTGTGCAGCTAATTCCTCTTGAAAAGCTCTCCAACAAACGACCTTTAGGGTTAGGAATGATATCTGACTCTCTCTCTCTTGTAGACAATGAAATAAGGCCATATTTGGGTCGGGGCGTGTACAACATAATTCCAATGCATTTTCCTTTGTTGTCATGTGTACACTACTCATCCTACACCACCCGTGTAGCTTGGGTCGTGTACATTGAAAAAGCTTATTTTTCTTCAAGTTCATCCTCCAAATCTACACTAGTAGTGTATATGACCAGCAACTTCATCTAGGCTCCATAATTCTTCAATAACTTGGTTTCTTTCATGATAAATTTCTTGAAAAGCTTAATTGTTCCATAATTATCCCTGAAACAAATAATTAACCCAATAAAAGTTCTTTCCTTTGATGAATTACTCAAATAGCATATAAAATATGCTCAATAATGCACAAATAATGAGGGTCTTAGGACACTTATCACCAAGTATCTAGTGCAACTACCATTACAATCACATACAATAAATGGAGTTGGAAGTAATACTTACTCGTCCATGGATTATCGGTCTTTTAGTAATAATAATCCGGTGGTAAAGATTCGTCGATTTCGGGATCACCTAAAAAGGATGAAATACCCTAATAAGTATTTCATCACTTAACTAATCCAAACTATATATCAAAACTATAAATTCATAATTCTTGCTATTTGCGGAAGTTCCGACTCAAAACGTCCATAACTTGGTCATTTTAACTCGGAATTTCACAATTATATATCGATTTCTATCTACTTTGAAAGATCTATCTAATTCTAATATTATTTTCAAGTTTTAAAAATGTTTGGGTCACGAAACAATAGGATCAGTAACAGTTTTCAAATTTCGAAAATAGTTTTGCAAATGTTTGAAATGTTTTCTACTTTATAAATCAATTATACATGCAATATTATGATTTCCTATCATGAATGGCATGTTATGAGTTTAATGTATGCATGATCTTGATGATATTAACTAAAAGGAAAATTTAGAAACTTTTTTATTGCAAGTCTTCAAGAATAACTACTTTTAAGAAAACTAGTTTCCTAACTTTGATAACTCACTTGTGTTTTGGGATTAATTCTTGGAATTTCTATTATCTTTGTTAGAATTGAGTCTTCATAACATCTATTACCTAAGACCTTCATTTTACATAAAAATTTGCATTTTATACTTTATAAACATGTTTTCAAATAGGATTTATTCAAAAATCCGAATTTTTAAAATTTAGTTTTTGAATGATTCCTTTGAGAAAAACTTGTTTAATGCATTAAAATTTAAGGCTTTATTATAACTATCCCTTAAGGACTTCATTTATTAAATAAAAATTTCATTTTGAGCTTGGAAAATAGGTGTTTTTATGGCAATAATCCAAAATTACGAATTTCCTAAATTGAGTAGTAACTCAAAATTTCCTATATTGTTTCTACTCTTTGTTTTACACATTAATCTCATCAAACTCATTTCAACTTATAAAAATCATTACTTAATGATATCTATTACTTATACCATTCATTTTCCATATGAAACACATGTTTTAAAGTTGATAAAAGGGTTTTTAAAACATGGTTTTGAATTCATACGAATTTTCATGTGAACATTTCAAAAAAGTTTTTTTTTTTTTTCAGTTTCTTGTCTTATCTACTTAAGGATTTACTAACTACAACATTTATGTACTCAAGACAAAGCCTTTATGAGCATTAATGCGTGAAAACACAAAATATTCATGAGATCATGAATGTCAAGTATAATTATGAGTATCTAAATGCTAGATCTACTACTATGATGTATGAAATGAAGTTTGAAAGCATGAACGTGGATTTTTATGCAAGATCTCTACTTTACTCTACTATTATATGCATGAACATGAAGATATTCCAACAAAAACTCCTTTAAACACAAGATCTACTCTTATGATGGCTTGATATTCATGTAGTGGTATTTTCATGTCCCTAGCAAGTGCTCATGGGGACTTAAAGGAAAAAATACCCATGAATTATCTTGCCACTACAAGATTTAATGATAGAAAGGGTTAAGATTCATCACCTAAGGCTTGAACCAAATGGAAAGTGAAGAAGAAATGAGCTTGTGTGAGTGTGTGGGAGAGCTCACGGCAACAAGGAAAAATAGAGAGAGAGTTGTGTGAATTTTTTAGACAAATGAAGTAAATGAAGGAGAGAGAATGTGTCACGCCTCGAAGGGTACCCTAAACGTGGCAGTCCGCCATACACAATATTAAAGCCTAGGAGTGATCGCCTCAGTCACGCGAAGGCTTCCATATTATGTACAAGGCGTCTAACATATGGAGGAGACACATCGGAGTGATACATTTTATATTAATACAACTTGAGTAACAATGTAAAGGAAATACAATTCACTATACTTCAAATACAAATCACTATACTCCAATTTCAATTCATCTAAAGATTTTACTACATAAAACTATTACAAAGTAATTCACAAAACGTAGCTAATATCTTCAAGTATTTTTACTTCCTGCTGGAATCCCGAAGTCATATTCTGCTCCAACCATCTTGGTCCCTACTTAGCATTCTTGAGATATCATGTTCATTCAAACATCTATTAGGGTATAAGCTACACTAGCTTAGTGAGAATTCCCTTAATTTCGAACCACAACAAACAAGTTATAAATCATCCATATGTTATGCATGAACAAACACATGAGCAGACAATTATGTATGGGTATCCGGAACCCATACACAGAACGGATTTACGCCCTCCGTATCTTGGGATAGGGATGGTATTGAAAGTCTACAAGACCGCTGCTAGTCCTCGAGCCCCTGGCTCATAGCACTCGACTCAGCTAGGCTCGCACATGGAATGCATCCCCCGTGCGCCTTAGTTCCCTATGAATGACCTCTAATACCAGTTTCATTTATTGTCACGCCCTATAGGGGTATCCTAAACGTAACAGTCCGCCACATACATAAAGACTCTCGAATTCCCATCCAAGCCCTTCGAGAGTCTTGTATAGATGTAAAGCATCCCTTTACGACAATAGAATACTCAGCTCAA